>APFE030779125.1:6728-23031 GCA_000404065.3 Pinus taeda | reverse complement strand
AAAAAAATTATTTTGATTTGTTTTGGTCACATTAAAAAAATCTTGATTAATCATTTACCACATTAGTCTTGCTTCATAAAACTTAGCACATCGAAAAATTTTCCTAAGGACTAATTAAATTGTTAATCTATAGTTCCTTCTTGGTGTTCTTTTTGTGTTTTAACGGTAAAATCCAAAGAAAACTTTGGTGGTATAAAGCATTTTAACTTCTCCATAGTCAAACATACTTAAATTTTTTGTATCTAAAGATTGACTATAGGAAAGTGGTAAATTTTACAAGATTTGGGCCACTAAGCATAAATCATTTTAATTCTAGGATTGTGAATCGATTAGCATTTAAATTTCATGGTTTTTTAAAGTATTTAAATCTTTAGAAATTTAATTGCTAGATTATTTTACATCTATTGAAATTGATCGGCATTACTTGAATTATTTGATGTTCGTTACATGTTAGATATTTTGTGAATATTTTCAAGTAATTTTTAAAGTACTCTGTCGTGGAATTGTAACAAATTGCATATCTTTGTTTCCTAAGCTGAGTATTTTTTAATCATCAGCTGACATTAATATTAAATTGCAAAGAAGTTTTTGTTCTCTTTGAGTTATAATTGTATCAAAAAAATTTGAAATAAGCTTGTGGTTTAATTGTAATATTTTAGGGGGTTTATTTTAAGTCTTCATCCAATAAAGCAAACATTTTATTTTGGTGACAGGGGCTTTTGCGACACCAATGTTTTTAATCCTCGAGTCTAACTCGATCTCATCATCTAGTGCATTTGCATCTAAGTTAGCTTTGCATAAATAAAATTTACTTCCGAGCATAAGCTTGGTCGATAGAGAGATAAGTATCCATCCATCTGTGCTTGAGAAGCCTGCTTTTAATAGTACTTAAAATGGTGACCTTGCATCTAAGTTAGCTTTGCATAAATAAGATTTACTTCCAAGCATAAGCTTGGTCGATAGAGAGATAGGTATCCATCCATCTGTGCTTGAGAAGCCTGCTTTTAATAGTACTTAAAACGGTGACCTTGCAGTCGTCAAAGCCATAGCTCTCTACAACGCCAGAGGCACCGGGTATGTTAGGTTTACAAGAGAGGTATCGTTAATCACGCCTTAGTGTACTTCACCCTATTCTCTCTGCCAATTACTACGAAATTAGGCTCAACACAGAAAGGATCGAAGGATTCAAAAACTTAAATAGGCATTTAACTAAAATTAACCAAGATTCTTGCATCTCACATTAGTTTTAGGATTTGCATTTCATATAAGATAGTCATTCATCTAAGCAGCAGTTGTTAATCGATTACTTGGTCTTAATTTCCCTAGCTAGATCGTTGATTCCATAAGGCACTGGTATCAATCGTTTAAAATCTAATCAAATCCTATAAGTCTTGCTAAATCTTAATCAAGTACTTGGTCGCTTCACTGTGTCTCCCAAACTGGTTGGTTCCCAACTAGTTCTTCTTCATTCCATTTTTCCATAGGGTCTACCCCCCTTAGCCTGTTGTAGGGAGATAGCTTAAAACGGAGAGATTGGGGATCAGGGTGATAGCCCCCGATTTGAGTCGTTGTCGTGGTGCCTAGACATTCTATGCGACAACATTTTTTGTTGCCATTGTCGAGGACCAATTTCTTGGACTTTGGCTTTATGACATTCGACATTCATCTCATTTCATTCTTCTCATCCTTTCGTCTCTTGCCAAGATATGTCATTGGTTGCTTGCTTTCGGGTTATTTCAAGTTAGATTTTTGTCTGAGTGGCGACTCCACTTCCTCTATCTTCTACAAGAGTGTGTACTAGAAGACATCCAAGCAATTTGGTTAATCCTGCTCCTGATCCTGAAAGGGCTCTTAGAGTACAATTACACAAACTCTCTTCTCGTACCCTTCTTGTTAATCTCAGAGCTTGTAATTTTATTTGTAGATATTGCGAAAATTTCATAAATAATTTTGTAAATAAATTTTGGGCCCTTGTATTTTATTTTTCATTTTGTGAATAATATACTAACCTTTGTGTATGATTTTCTTTAAATTTTGTATTTAGTGAGGGCTTTCTAGACTTGGAATGGAGAGATAAGGGTTTTGTTTTCTTTTCTTTTATTTTTACAAATTCAGAAGGGAAAGCAGAACTTTGAAGGTCCTGTCCATTAAAAACCCGAGACAGTTATGGTTTTGAGGCCTAAAAATACTATTTTTTTAGGGTCGTCTAGCAATTTTTTTAAGGTTGTGAGGGGTCTAAGGCCTGATAAGGGCATTAAAGGGTTCAATTTGCAATATCTTAACTCTTTTATTCTTCAACGAAAATTTCCATGGCAGCCACAGCCATATTAGGGCTAGTTTCATTTGCAAATTCGAGGTTGCAAGAGTTTATCTTTCAGAAAATTGTAAATAAGTTTTTGGTGGGTACAATTATATTTCTAGCATCAGCATCAGATCTAACTTGATTTCCAATGCAGGCTTGTTGAAGACAGATTTGAGGGCCAAGAGTTCTGAAATATTAGTATTACCCCATTGAGGCAGCTGAAGCCCTAAGGAGGCTGAACTAAACTTGATTTCCAGTGCAGGCTTGTTGGAGACAGATTTGAGGGCCGAGAGTTCTGAAATATTACCCCATTGAGGCGGCTGAAGCCCTAAAGAGGCTGAACTACTAGCCTAGGCCGCAGAGGTTTGAGGCTATGATTTGGCCATTAGACGTGAGGCATTGAGGGCTAATCGCTGGTTTTCTTGGGCTAAAATCTTTATCTTGCAGGCTTAATAGGAGACTTTTCCAAGTACTTAATCTGATCCACTGAGTTTGATAAACTAATATCCTCTGTTGCAGGCCTAGACGAATTTCTTGAAGGCTTGATCTCACTATTATAGGTTCTGGTCTTGTTGTTTCATCACTAGTTTAAACTTGGTGCAAACTTATGGCATTTAGACAGCTAAAGGATAAGTAATTGCTATTGGTTGTTTCCATTTTTCTGTTTGGATTCCAGACCCCATTTATGCCCTTTGTTGGCATCATTGATTATGATCTAATTGGCAGAGTTGTTTCTATAAATCATTCCTAACAATCTCATATATATTGGGTTATTTGTGCTTTTATCTTGACCTCACTGAATGCATGCTTGACAGTGCTCTTATGTTAATGATTATGTGTTAGCAGAGGTCTCATTTTAAGCTTACATTGGTTCTAACATCAATCTGGTATGTTGAAAATTAGTTCTTGTCCCTTGTATTGTTGTAGCATCTTGGTAACTAATTCCTTGTGGCAGTAGTTCCCTCTTGCGGTCTGTAACTAATTCCTTGTTTCTGGCAGTGTTTGCTAAGAGTTTATGGACAGTTCTAAAAATATGGAGGATTGTGAAAGAAAATTATAGTGAAAAAATATATCAAGCCTGGTACAATAATTGATAGGATAATAAATCCAAGAAAAACAACTGTAAATAATGTTTCAACCCATTGAAAGTCACTTGTACAAACCTCTCCTGTGATGGGGAACCTGTCAGCCTGAAGGGTGGGGAGTGGTGAACAAGTGACAATAGGGACAAATACTTGTGAAGGATGCAAACACTTACAAATATTTCTAGAGGAGATGATTGAATATTTACATGATTAAAGATTCTATACCCAAAACCAAAAGGCTGATTTAGGCAGCAAGGCTGGGTGAATGCTTTGGGGCCAGAATGTAAGAATGAGGTTCTTTGCAATTCATGTGTAGACTATGTGACAATGAAAATACACTAGCTTGGTCTAACAGCCAGACCCTAGGAGAGTACACAGCCCATTCAAGAAATAAAACAATGTTTGGAACAGGCATACAAGAGCCAGAACAGTAGTGGAAAGCATTATGGTAGCCAATATCATAAGGTTTGAGTTCAACAACCATAAAATTCGAAATGAGTTTGAATTTCAAGATGAAATTTGGATAAGGTTCATCATTAGATTCGAAAATATATATATATATATATAACTCATTGACTATATTGATACATTTTTAATATATAATATTCTATATTATATATAATTAATATGAGAAAAACTTTTTCCCCATATCTGGGTGTATCCTTGATCCCAGTGCGCTGTCAGAGACGGCATGACAGACTTCATGCCAGCATTCAATCCTGACTTCGGCTGGCAGTCATGCGCTGTGGAGCTCATTCAATTGGGTTCAGTCACAGTTAAATAAGGGTTTCCAGAACATTCCCTCTGGATCTGGCTTGAGATCTGCCTCACAATTGTTATTATGCTCCTGTTCTGGTTTAGTTGTCTGCACCTTCATTCCCTCCATCATTCTCTCCTGCAAGCAGCAGGTTAAAAAGGGCAGGGCAAAGTAAGAGAATTCAAAACTACCAGGCTCCATCGCACCAGGCAAGCAGGAATGGTTCACAAATTTGGCAGAGTTAGACGTGGTGACAGAGGGCGAGGGCGACCACCCCTCCCTCCTTGGCATGGCCAAGTGGAGGAGCTCTTCAACCAAGACATTCCGCTGCACATTCAACATTTGGTTGCAGCAATGAAGGCAGAGGAGCATAGACGTTTGAGTGACGGACATTGGGCAGTGAGAACCCTGTTACCACACCACCTCTAGAACATGGAAGAAGCCAGGGACGGAGCTGAACACAGAATGGCAGAGGTCAGCATCAATCTCAAGAGCACCTGTCTCTCACAGTGAAATCTCTCCAAATCAATTGGCATCGAATTTCCTCCCATCCCTCCAACTCCAGCATCCCACCAGTTCCAAGGAAATTTCTGCTACAATGACCACTTCTCTCCAGACTGCCATTCCTCCTCACCCAAACCCTCTAATGGCACACGAAAAGGATAAGGGCCCAGAGGATTGTGGAAGTTCCCCATCCGACAAGAGGTCTGAAAGAGTGTTTTAAAAACTGACCGAGCTGACTTCGACTTGAATGAGCCAATACATGGCCGGGTCGGCTCGGTGGGCCGAAACGAATCATTTGGCCGGATTGTTACCGAGTCGGCCGAGTCGGTAACAACCCAGCCGGCTCGGCCGAGCCCAAGTTAACTCAGTTGGCTCGGTCGCCGACGCAAATTGATGACCTGCGGATTTTTTAGGGGGGAATTGGACCCCACAGCGAATTCTAATTTGGCTTTGGGTTATTTTGAGGTACATTTACCTCTCCCAACCCTATAAAAGCTACCCAACCCCTCTCATTTCTTCACAGTGATCTCATTGCATGTGTGAAAATTTGTGAGGAGTTTGTGAAGAGTTGTGGAGTTTGTTTTCGGAGCAGCAGTGAGGAGCTTCTTGGGCATCCATTGGAGTAGCACTGAGGAGCTTCTTGGGCACCCATTGGAGCAGCAATGAGGAGTTGGTTTGTTGGAGCAGCATTGAAGAGGCAATTTGTGCCTAGAGGTATTTTTCTCACTTCTAAAATCTGTTTTTGCTTATTTATTTTTTTGTGCAAATCTAGAAATTGAAAAGAGTGTTTTTTTTGTAAAAGAAATGAACATTGAAGCGATGCTATTTTTTCTTTTCATTTTCAGATTTTTTCCTTTCACTTCCAAGTCAAAAAATGGCTCCTAGAGTGAAAGATGTTGCTTGGCATATGCTGAAATGGTTGATAATCAAATGCATTGCAAATTTTGCCATAGAAAAATTAAGGAGGGTCATGGGGGCATTCATAGGCTGAAACAACACTTGGTAGGTATTAGAGGCCAAATTACTCCATGTAAATCACCACAAATTGGGGAGATTATGAAGGAGTGTTAAATATCTTTGAGAAGTTTCAGAAAGAAAAAACTAGGCAAAAAGAAATAGAGGTTGAAATTGGGAGGAAGAGGAGTATACAACAAATGATGGCTACCAACCCCCATCTTGATTTTGAGGACTTTTCATCTGTCCCTTGAACTAATGCATCCAACCCCTCTTCCGCTATGTTCCTCCCTCTTTGGAGTCCATGCAAGAAAAAAAGGGTAAGGGTAAAATGAAAAAGAAGGGTGATATGAATATCAAAACTTATTTTACCGTCACACCCTCCTCCCCATCAGATGCACATCGTCCTCAGGCTAGTAGAAGTCATATGCAGCCCACTTTAGATGACCATTGGAAGAAAGAATTGAAGGGGACTATTTGTGATTACATAGCTAGATGGTGGTATGATGTTGATATCCCCTTTAATGCTTCCTATTCACCATATTATGAGCCTATGTTTGATGCCATATTTGCTACTAAAAAGGGCTTCAAAGGCCCTACTATGCATAAGTTAACGACGTTTGCAGAAAGAAATTTCCTCCATTCATGAATATTTGAAAGATTTCAAAAACTCATGGGCAAAAATAGGATGTACCATCATGTCAGATGGATGGACCAATCAAAGCAACCGTACCATCAAAAACTTTCTTATCTTTTGCCCACAGGGAACCATGTTTCTAAAATCGGTTGATGCATCTGATAGGGTGAAAGATGGCCAATTGTTGTTTCAGCTATTGGATGAGGTTGTTGAGGAGGTGGGGTTGGCTAATGTTGTTCAAATCATCACAAATAATACCTCTAACTTTGTTCTTGTTGGTAAACTGTAGGAAAAACACAAAACCATCTTTTGGACCCCATGTGCTACACATTGCATAGACCTCATGCTTGAGGATATTGGAAAATTAGATTGGGTCAAGAACAAAATGTATCTACAGTCATTCATGGGTTTTGAGCCTGATGAGGAGACACACAGGGGGCAGGGATATTATTAGGCCTACCCATCACTAGATTTGCAACTCATTTTTTGACATTGCAATCTATGCTTTCCCAACATAGAAACTTGCAAAAGATGTTTTCTAGTGATGAATGGAATGAAAGCCAATGGTCTCACAAACAAGATGGAAAATATTTGAAAAAGAAAGTTAATGAAGAAATATTTTGGAAAAAGGCAGCAGAGATTGTGAAGATTGTTGAGCCAATGGTTAAGGTGTTGCAGTTGGTGGATAGGGAAGGATTGGCTATGGGCTTCGTTTACGAGGCTATGGATCAAGCAAAGGAGAAAATAAGGACAACATACGAGGATAGAGTGGCTAAGCATGGGCCCATTTGGACAATCATTGATGAAAGATGGATCAATCAACTCCATCGCCCTATAGATGCAACTGGGTATTTTTTGAACCCCAGGTATCATTATAAAGCTCTAGAAGCTGGAGCTTTGAGTGGGAAGGTGTTGACAATGCCGAACCCGCCAACATGTCCAAGGATCTCCCCAATAAGAAGTCCCAACTAGACCTCAAACCGTTTGGTGTAGAAGACCCAACGGTGGGTTGTACGGTATCGCCTTGACCAGGGTTGCACGCAAAGGAAAGTAAGATGTCCCTCTTGGTAGCAAGGGTGTGACATATGCAGCAAGTCAAGGAAGGTGCATGAGTGGTTCTAAGTTCTAACACACGGAGGGTGAGGTGAGTGCACCCCTTCGACCTGTGAAAGCACGAAGTTAAGAAGGGAACACACAAGCAAAGATGCATCACAAACTGGAAGGCAAGTACACTAGCAATCCAAAGCGATGGTTAAACCAACAGCACATTTCAGTAAGATTCATACATACTTATATAGGAAAGCCATACATGCATAAGCAAACAGATACATATATTATTAGAGTAAACAAGTTAGCTGAAATACAATAACAACATATGCATGAAACGTGTCGGCACTGTTATATTAAGAAGTGAAAGTTCTAGTCATACAATACAACAATAACCAACCACTAATTCCGAAAGCAGAATGTTACAATCACTGTCGCCTACTCTTCCAAAGAGATATACTAGCTCTGCATAGTGTAGAAGTCAAGGCTCGTTACACTACTCTCTAAGTTTTCTCTAAGATACTCCTATCGGGAGCTTGGCTGACCAAAAGGCTATACAATGAGTTATGAGGTATTATATATAGCAAAGGGTGGGGTGACCCTTGACATTCCCCTTTGTAATTGTTCACCTACCCTCATGACTCTTCAACTACTCTATGAATATTACATTCAACTATCGACACTTGAATTTCCACTTGATGAGATGTTACATACAATCTGCACATGTACTAATGTGATACAAAATAGGCTTGAGCAAGCCATGCAAGTTATCACTAACACTCGGACAGTTGTGGTGAGACCAACTCCTTGACATTCTTGCGATGATCGACGGTGGTGAATTGCTACAAAGCTTGGTCGTCTGTGATGGTGTCCGTGTGCTCAATGGTGACATCCTGCTGAAAGTGAACTCTTGCCTCCGTTGCATCTGAGTACACTGCTAAGGCTCCTCCGTCCAACTCGTCTGATAATATGTGCATCACAGTCTTGAGTGCAGCTGGACCAGCAACACACTGATCCATGGTGTCTGTGTTGATCTTCGAGTGTGTGTTAGTGACCATGCGCATCAACTTGTCAAAATACATGTTCAACTCCAGTCAGACTTGCTTCTTGTTGCCTTGGTGAGTGTGCCAAATGGGTGGGATCGCATGCGTGCGCATAATGACATCTATGCTCCTTAATACACTTCCATGCAATCAACAACATTGCTCACCTTGTTTACTCTGTGCCAGCGACTGGGATGAATCTATGACTTGTACAGGCACAGTTTCATCTATTTGTGCATGTTGCGCCCCCTATTGTACCTGTTCCTGTTGTAACTCATTCTCTCGTCTTTGCAGCCCCTGTTCTTCCTTGAGTTGTTGCTTCAGCACATGCAACTCCTTTGTTTCTCTCTCTGCCTTCACGCGATCTTTGTGTCAAGTTGTCACCTCATATAGCCTTAATCTCCAAAGTTGCTTTCATCATGAGTGGATTTTCTTTGAACTTGCAACTTTGCTCCGCCTCTATGTTGTCAACAACCTTCCTCTTGCATTCGTCACATGCAGGTGTGTTGCCTTCTGTTGTTGTTAATGGTGTTGCTCGTTGTGATGTCGTTGCCATTCATCTTGATATCCTTGTCCATGAAGAACTTGAAGTCTTCGTGGATAGGCAAGTTCATAGACACTTGACCGACTACATCCCCAGTTGCGCTCTTAACGGTGTCTTTGACTCTTCTCTCCTGAAAGCCATTGTACCTGTGTTGTTTGGAGGCAGACGACACCTGTGATACCTGGAGACATAGCAACACTCATGGCAAGCAATCTATAACTTCAAAACCAAAACAAACTGAAGGACTAACATGCAACATACCTGTGTGACTGTCCGTGAAGATTCCGCAATTTTCACTGGGAGGCTGGGAGAATTATTGCCAAGAC
Source organism: Pinus taeda (assembly GCA_000404065.3). NCBI lineage: Eukaryota > Viridiplantae > Streptophyta > Pinopsida > Pinales > Pinaceae > Pinus > Pinus taeda. Next base: position 13,832 of record APFE030779125.1, on the reverse strand, counting down.
TGCGGACAACATAGTTCGGGCTGCCAGGAGGCTGACTGACTGTTGGAACTGCGCAATGGACAGTCCAGCCTTGAAACTGCGTAATGCGCAATTTCAGTCAGCAATGACATGCAACCAGCAAAATGCATTGCGTAGTTTATGGGGCCAGCACCACACTGCCTCCAAGAATTATGCAATGCAAGCCTGGAGGTCAATGCTGAGTCAAACTTGCACAATTTCTGGAGGGAAGGTAAAGCCTTCGCTTCCATAAATGCGCGGTGCTAGCCGGGCAAGGCACGGTCCGGGCCAAGGTAGCCCAGACTGGCCGACAGGTCACTGAAAACATGAGAAGTTTGAATGCATGATGAGATGAGTGCAAACAAGAGTGAATGATTATGCATGCACACAGTAAGTGCAGGATTCAAAAAATGGGACGCATGCATTTGTGTGAAGCAGGTTGCCATGACGGCGACCGTCGGTGCAAAAACAGTGGCATGCATGCGACACCAGTGACATGGGAACGAAAACTGAAAAGACGCTTGTACAAGCTAACATGCATGCAAACGTCAGCAAAAGTTCATAGAAATCAAGCAGACAACATTCACACAAGCCAAAACACAAAAAGCGACAGAAACGCAGCACAAGACATGCGAAGCGGGCTTACCCCGAAACAGTTGATTTGAATATGCTGACAACTCCTAGATGCGATGTGGAGTGTCAGAGCTGCAAGATAGATGTGAGGAATGAGCTTTGCAGCGTCTGGTTCATAAGTTTTGATAAAATCGAGGTTATGACATGCATGCCACAAATCTAGGAAAAAAGACACTTGGCATGATGTTCCTGAAATGATCCTTGCGTGTAACCTCCAGCTGCTAAAAATAGATCCCTAAATCTAGGGATGCCTTTGCATGTTTTCTAAGGAAAAGTAGTCCATGCATGCAAATCATTTTTGCTTGGTCTCGGAGGGAACCGGTCCACTCGAACGTACATGCATCGATCTGCCACCCTGGGATGAAAATCTGCATTGTTCCTGGGCTGAGCAGAGCTGAGTGTCCCAAAGGGATTTCGCAATTTCTGGGCTGAGCCGCTGTCCTGGGTCAAATTGCACAATTTTCTCAAGAAGCCTGTCTGACTGCATTGCGCATTTTCTAAGCCCAGCAAGCTGCCTGACTGATTTGCACAATTTCTGCTAGCTGTTGGGCTAGCTGTCCCAAAGGGATTGCGCAATTTCTGGGAGCAGCAGGTGACTACTACCCAGAATTGCGCAATTTCTGGGCTGAGCAACTCCTGGGATGAATTGCGCAATTTTTGAGAGGAAGACTGTCAGAAAGAATTGCGTAATTATGGAGCCTAGCTGGGTGTCCAGCTAGGTTTGTGCAATTTCTGGAGGGAAGGTTGGTTTCCCTCCAGAATTGCGCAATTCCCAAAGGGAGCTGCTCAACCAGCAACTGACACTAAGTCTAGGAATCAGCCTATGAAGGAGGTGGAACAAACTTGCATGCACAAGCTGACAAGACTCTATGAAACAATTGAAGCTAATGTACTTGACAGTGCAAGACATGTTGCTGAGGATGGTCGATAGTGAGGCTCCAAAACAAAGCTAAGGCAAAATTTTGGAGGGTGGTTGTAGTCGCTACAACAGGAGGTTAGAGATGGATTGATTCACTGCATTGATTGCATGAACCCATTGGAGAGTGATCAGCTGGAGATACACCGATAAGTCACTTATTTCAGCAAAGCCACAGGTACCTTTCGCAAGAACCTAGCAAAGATTGAAAGGGAAGCAGATAAGCCAGGTAAACAAAAATTTTCATTTTTAAATTCTTATTTTGTTAAATTGTTTATAATTTGAAAGTTGACTGTTGGATATAATTTGTTAAGCTACCTCATTACACTACTATGTTTTTTGCAGCACGATGGTGAAAGGCTTTTGGTAGCCATTGTGTACAATTGCAGAAGTTTGCAATTTGTATATTGAGTCAAACTTGCAGTGCTACTGGGTGTGAGAGCAATTGGTCTGTCTTTGAGAGGATTCACACGAAGAAGAGAAATCGTTACAATCAAAAACAGTTAAATGATCTAGTCTATGTCCAATACAACCTCCGGCTCAAACGCAACCAGTTGTTGAACAAAAGACTTGATTCAGATCCCATTGTGTTGGAAGAAATCGATCCAACATCAGATTGGGTAGCGGAGAGTCATCCAGTAGAGTTTGATTCTGACGAGGATCTTGATTTGGATTTGAAGACAAAGGCATCACTTGAACAAAATGTTCAGTTGAATGCAGATCCACTTGTACCAACCTCAAGCTCAGCGCCAAGTCCTCCAGTCGCAGGCGATTCCTCTGCTCAGCCACGACAGAAGCGCATATCTCGTCTATCTCAACGTGCAGTTGTTGCATAGCCTGTTAGTACTACCATTTCTACAGTTGCAATTGGAGATGATGATGAGGAGGAGCCATGGGTTTCCCTGTCTAAATCTGATTCAGGGTCTAAGCCAGATGACGTTGGCTCCTCTAGCAGTAGCCAGTAGCACTGGTGACTAGTGATGTTTCACAGTTTACTTTTGTTGTACAGGCCATTTCTAGCCTCCTTGGTTATGTGTTTTGTTTTGATCTCTATATCATCATTCATGTATGTATTGGACAGTGCACTGGGTGCCATTTTGATATAACAGATATATTCAGGAGTCTACTTTGATCATATGTTGTCTTCTCTCTATATTCTAAAGCTTTGTGTTTGGAAACATGATTTAAAATCTTTAAAATTATGTTTTTTATAATAAAAAAATAAATATTTAATGTATTTTTTACAACGACCGAGTCATTGAAATCAAACCGGCGGAGTCGATACCAAGTCGGAGTTGGAGTCGGAGTCAAAGCCGACCCTCGGCTGTTTCCAAATCGGAGTCAGAGTTTTAAAACATTGGCCTGAACCAAAAGTTGATAGTCAATCAAAGAATCCCACCAGCAACGCCCAATCCACCAAAGGAGAATCCTCTCAACTTGGCGCAGGCTCTTATGGTGTTGTGATTGAATGGGAGCATCCTCCTTGGCTGCTACAAGGATATGATGATCCATTTGCCTATCTAGACACGCTGGGGCAGCAAAAAAAGAACAATGACAACCAACGCCAGTCTCAAGTTCTAGCGCCAAGCAACCAACATTAGCAAGTCCCTGATTAAGCTATATATGCCTCTGCCTTCTTTTAGTTTGCAGTCATTTCAGCTTTTCCTGTCAATTTAGAAAGTATCATGTTTTTATTGCCTATGTTCCAAACTGTCATTAACAATTGTATGCATTTTCCAAGGGATCATCTGGTTTCCCTTCTGTGGGCAGATGGTCCCTGACAAGTTAATTTCAGACCAGAATAGGCACTTTGCAGACAACTCTTCGTCTGAACACAAGCTTCTACAGCTCACATCAGCTTGTACTCTATGTAAATCTTTTTTGGTAGTATTAAGTTCTCTGTTTGCTTACAAAAAAAAATGATAAAAACAATTTTAAATGTATAATTAATAGTAATATTTTGCATATATGATATATTTATAAATATTTTTTTAATTCTTAATGTCAATTGGTCAAGTCCCTGTCATTAAAGTACATTTGCTATTGAGAGGTCACGAGTTCAATTCTCTCGACACTCTCAGGGTCAGAAGTGGTTGAGCAGACAGGGACTGATCCCTTCAAGTGGATCTGCCTGATACAAATATTCCATGGACGTAGCCATCACCGATCTCCAGGGTCCATGAACTAGATAAAAAAATATATAATTATAATTAATTATATATATATATATATAACTATCTCACACCACATATTATAACAAAAAGAATCTTTATAACACATAGTAAAAAACTTTATAACATGCAATAATAATTAATTCATATAAACTAATATATATAAAAAATTAACATGTGATTATATTTAACGCGATTTATATTACCGTGTGCATATCCTACTATATTATGAGTTACGAGCTATTTATAAACTGATCATTATCGAACAGAGGAAGGAATATTCACACACGAAACAACCAGCATCGCAGCATCACAAACTAAACAACTTCTGCCCATTAGCTTTGTTATTGAGATGGAAAGGAATGGGAGAGAAAGGAATGCAAAGGCCAAAGTTAGCAGCAGTTGCGACGGGAGAGAATTTTCCCTATGTTTGGGAGGTGATTCGTACACCGAGGAGGTAGGGGAAAGATGGGAAAAAAACAGAGAAAGGGTTTTTATCCATTGAACCCTTACTGCACAGAAATGGCAGCGAATTTCCATCACTTGAATCAGAACGAATTTGAATATTTTTTTGAAGTTATCTGGATTTTGAACCTGAAGGTTGAAAGTCGACAAACCCCGTGACACAGATGGAAGCTAAAAGTGCCAAAAAGGACCTGTATTCTTAATAACGCTCTAACATGGGAGGTCTTACAGATAAGATGCAGTCAAGGACCAGGGATTTGCATGATATGAAAGAAGGAAAAAGAAACAATCTGCCATGCACTTCTAAAGTGTCCTTATGCACAACAGATGTGGTCAGAAGCTGAGCAGTTAACAGCTGTAAGAAATCTTTGGGCTGGTGATCAGTGTAAGACTTTCTAAAAGAATGGCTCACCAAAAAATAACTAACATAATACAATGCATTGCCCTGTTTAATCATTGGGGCATCTGTTGGGAGAGAACCCTCACATAGTTGAAAAAAAAATGGATCAGCAAAAAATAACTCACAGAACACAAAGCATTGCCTTCTTTGACCAATTGGGGCATCTGTTCGGCATGAACCCTCGCATAGTTGAAGAAAAATATACTCCCTCGTTTAAAATAGTCTCAAAGGCCAGATTCCTTTTTTCTGGGCCAAATGGCCTTGGCATTTAGAAAAGTTTGAAATTGATGAATCCCAAGCATGGGGATTCTTTGATGGATCCAAACAAGGACATCCAGAACTTAACAGTACAGGTGGAAGCTTGTATCTAGCAAATGATCACTGTAAAGTTTAATTCTGGATTAGGAAAAGGTACACAATTATGCCGAATCCATATCTTTAATATTTCTACTACAATGCGAGTTGGAAAAAAATGTTAAGCATATTCCAATTTTTGGTGATCCCAGCTTCGTCATAACTTGAATGAAAGGCATAATTCAGCTATCCAATATAACTCAAAAAACTACTGGTCATCAGTGAAAGAGGTAGTGAACTCCTCTGAATCCATTACTCTCACACATATATATGAGAGTTGAATGTGGAAGCAGATACTTTGTCAAAGCAGGCACTGCAGATTCCTGAAGGTAGCTTGATCAAGGAGGAATTCAAGGATGGCACTTCTGCCATCAATTCAACCAGATTCTGAGCTTTATCTAATGCTGTAATAAAGGTTTTCAATCTCTGTTTTGTTTATATTAAAATATACTGAATGAGAGAATAGTGGAGCTCGATAATGTAGCTTCCTGTTTGCTTTGTATTTTGTTATAATCTTTCAACGGACTGGTGCACAGCTCCTTTTCGGGAGGTACTAAGGGACCATTTTTAGTTATATTGTTTAAATTGATGCAAATATATGGGACAGTGAAAGGTCCATGAAGAATGTACATGCAGAAAGCATATACTAAATGTAATGTCCATACAATCTATGAATAGAAATGACTTTTTTCTTCGGAAAAAATCCCCAATTCATGGTAAATGAACAGAACTCTCATAAGACAGCCTAAAGATACATAATTGAAAAAAAGCATGTATTCTAATAGCAATATGCCACTATGTTTGTAGTAAAACTTAAAAGAGACATCACACAGACTGTTGATAGAAACAATGCTCCAGAGGCGTTGACATACAGCCACCACAATAATGCTCAAAGGGAACATCAATCACGGATGTTAGTAACTAAATTTACTGAGAAGACAAGCTAAAGACAGGTGATGCTCTTTGCTTCTATGGAATTTTGACTGCCAAATGATATTATCATTTATGTTGCAGCATGTCCCGTGGTGTCTCCTAAATCACCAGAATCGCCAGATTTGAAGCATGGAGTTTGAATTTCAGTGGATTTCAAAAAAGAACATATGAAATTCACCAAACTTAAGGTAAATTCGGCACCGTCTTCCACAAGGGCACCAATGGTCTTCAGCAAAGGGTATTTAATGAGCAATAAAGGAGGTCTCAAGTGTCAATTTAGGAGTGATTGCATCTCACAATGATGCATCCAGAAATTTGCTTCCTAAACTGTGACAACAAATATTCCAACAGCTGTGAACTTCTCACTGTCAACACAGTGCCCTATTGCTTGCAATTAAAGACATAAGAATACCAACAGTCCATTCAACTATCGAAGTGGCTTCCTACAACTGATTTTCAAACAATTGATCGACACGCTATCCTATGCACATGCGCAACCATTGATCTGTAAGAAGGTACAATTTTTCCATAACATACTGTTATTTATTAATAGAAGGTTTGGGTGTGTATTATTCTAAGTTACCAGATCCAGCCCTCTGGGGTACAGGATCCACGGATCCACGGATCTGATCCGGATTCGGATCCGGATCCGCCTAAATACGTCCAAGAACCGGCACGTGGCATATTAATGTTTGCTAGAAACGGCTGTTCAAATCTGGAAACGGATCCCGTGTCATTTTTCCGGATTTCTAAGTTTTTTGCCATGCTATTTTCGATCTTCGAACAAAACTTTAATTTAAAAACCTCCGATATAATTTAGACACCCCCAATGTCCCGATATATGAAACACTCAGATAATTATTTAACCTTGGCAATGGCGGAGGAGCTTTCCAAATTTAATATCAGAGTGTTTAATACAATTTTAATATTTTATTTTTGGAAATGGCGGAGGAGCTTTCCAAATTTAATATCGGAGTGTTTAATACAATTTTAATATTTTATTTTTGGAAATGGCGGAGGAGCTTTCCAAATTTTATAACCTGCTGTCTGAAATCGAGAATTTTATAACCTCTGAGGAGATCGAAAATTTCCAAAAACCCTGTATCATTTGTCGGCAGATCGCACTTCCTAAATATATTCAAAATCTTATTATTGAGCTGGAGGCTAATTCTAAACTTGTTTATTAAATTGCAATTTCGTTTATGTTTTTTAACTAAAAAACAAAAATAAATGAA
>APFE030779122.1:0-12909 GCA_000404065.3 Pinus taeda | reverse complement strand
TCCTTTTCCAAACCTATTTTGTTTCCAAGGTAGGAATATTTGATTTCCTTTTGCAAAAATTCAATTTGAAATTTTGTCCTCTGCAACTCAACTGCATGTGAACTGTGTGTACCTGCCTTCATATGTTTTAATTCCTTCAATTCATCCTGCAGCTTCTTCATTTCAACTGTATGAATGGAGAGATTTTGGAAAAAATCTGCAAGTTGTTCAGCTCCTTCTGATGTACCTGTAGTTGATGTTGTGCCCAAAGTAGAAACCCTGGTTATTGACTATGCTGAAAGAGGACTACATCCATTGGAACTTGAGCCTTCTTGACAACTTCTTCTTTCTCTTTGACCAATTTTTCCATTTTCTCCTCCATTTGTTTTATTTTCAGATTATGTTCCATGATGAGCTTCATCATGTCAGATTTCTGAGTCTTAGTTTCTTCAATTCCTTTGGTCATTGGTTCCTCAGAAGCTGGTAATTTGAGTTGCTTCCTTAACGCTGAGAGCTTAGTGTTTTTCTTCTTAATAAGTTCTTCTACTGCACTTATGTTTAAGGGATCATATCCCATCTTTAGCACCAGATTTTCCAAGGATTTTATCTTGGTGTCCTTTTCCAGTGAGGAAACATTTTCCAACTTTATCTATGACTATGTATTGGCTAACGTGACCTGCAACTTTGACAAACTCATGGCAGTATGAGTTAAAGTGGAATAAATTATTTTTCCAGTTTGTTTGTGCATATCAATTTGATCAATTGGATGTGCATCTTTTATATTAAACTCAAATGAGGATTGCTTTTGATAATGTGCATGAGACTTGGGCTATGGAATTTGAGCTTGGAGGAAAGCCATCTGCATTTTTCCCTTCTCAGATTCAAAGACTGAAATAATTCTGGCCTGAGAGCTAGAGGAATGTTTCCAGAACTAGGTATAGGTGTTCAATTTCAATTCTTCATTCTTCTTTTTAATCTCACTGAAAACATGAAAGATGTCTTCCTCCTTGTCCTTTTGAATGCTTGCACTGGTCTGAATTACCCGATGTTCATGAGAAGAAGTGGAATGAGTTGGGGACTTGGTAGACCACCCACCAGACTGTGTATAGAGCATAATCTCTCCAAGTCCATCAAATGTTGCTTTTTGAGAATCTTTTTTTTGCTCCAACAATCACAGAGATCCCAGGTCTCTTTTTCCTATGCACAATCCTAAAGCCCTGGCTTGATGCTTCAGTTGTAGGGGATGACTGTTCTTCCCTTCCTCTTTTAGCTATTTTTTCTTGTGCAAGTGGAGTTTGCACATTTGAAGTAGAAACTGCCTTCTCTTCAGCTTCTTGAAGGGTGTTCAAGGTGTTCTCTTTCCATTCCAATTGATTTTTATACTTCTCTATTTCAGGTTTGGCTTTGTAGTGATATGCAGTAAACTTATTTTCAACCCTGAGTTTAGAAATCACTCCCATTGGGTCATAAGACCAAGTGAAATTGAGACCAAACATCATTTCCTTTAAAAACCTGTTTGCTTCTTCTCTTGTAGCTCTGGTATTGTAGATGAATGGACCGACCTGAGCTTTTAGCTTGAATTGAGATTTATTCTTTGCTTCCACAAAGTGTACTTCATCTGCATTTAACCTCTGCATAATATATTCCAGTGTTAAGAATCTGATGGGGAGGTACTTGGGAAGTTTGTAGGGTTGAAGCTCACAACCATAAACCCTTATTTCTGTATAGGTTTGGTAAAGATACCAATTTCCTATTGTGGCTTGATCAACAGGCTGCAACACTTTCAAAATTTCATCAATGATTCTTGGTACTAGAGTGTTGCTCATAAGACTAATAGTTGGATGAATAAACAATTCTATGAACTGTTTATATGTAAATTCTTCTTTCTCCTTCATTCCCATTGTAGTCCAAAAGATCACTGATTGCTGGTTGCCTTCCTCATCTAGCGTTTGTAAGGTGAATGGAAATTTGTCTCCCTAAAAATATATAAAAAGGTATACAAGTGCTGAAGAATAGTTGAATACTTCTTCAGTATTAAACTAGACAAATTGCTCATGTATGGATTCGGCCAGGAATTGGCTAAAGTTATAGAGAACAGTTGGTTTGGAATCAACAGAAAAGATTGACAAGAAACCTAGGATAGCTTCATTAACATATTGATTAGAATTATAACCAAGCAGATAGGACAAAATAGTGGTGATTTGCTTGGTTCTATCAGGGAACATGGATGAATCATATGGAGGGTTTCTTTTAGGTAGAGGATTATCTATAGCTAGGAAAAGTTCAAGAGTCTCGGATATTTTAGTAAAATCTAGCTTTTGATAAGCTTCTATCAGGATTTCATGAGAAAAAGGATGGTTGGGTGTAATAGCTGGAGCTTGCAACATCTTTTCAATGGACTCAGCATTGATGAAACAGAGGATTTCTCCTATGGGTGAAATGATTTCTCTTTGAGTGGGATCATAGGACTCATGGAATTTCCTGACAAATTCAGGTGCTCTGTATCTGAGGGAAAATGTAGTGGGGAAGGAGGGAGTCCCACAGTCCTATTTCATCTATCTGATTAATTAATTGATCCTCCATCCAGTAGTAAATTTCATATAAATGAAATTGAGAAGAAGACTCAATGATTTTACAATCTCTGTCGACCAGGGGAGTATGATGGAAGTCAACTTGCGAATGAATAAGAGGATTTGGGATTTCTGGAATTTCTTTTCCCTTAGGAGGCATCTTATCAAATGAATTCTAGGCAGAAAGTGATGGAAATGGAAAAAATTGGTCTTAAATGGAGTGATAATAGTAAAAATAGTATGACTGAAAAGAGACAAGGGGACCTAGATGTCATCTTTCTTCTGAACAGGAGAAAGTGACTACTTAAGTGTTGAACAGTTGTTGAGTTGTAAAGAGGAAATCTTCAGTGATCAATTTAGTTACAAAAATGCACTGTGTAACATTTTTCATGAAGGAAAAGGGTTTATAATGGAAAAACTGGAGCGAGACTGTTTAACGAACGGCTAAGTATTAATTAATTATCCAACAAGATTATTAAACGGGTCTATGGGGCATAAACTCACGAGAGTGTGCATTAGATGAATAACACATAGGCAACAACTAATTGGATGGAGGAGGTAACATGGAGCAGACATGGACAGTGACATTGGAGCGGTGGTAAACGATCAAACTTAAACCGTGTTTAGGAGCAACTTGAGGTGGTAATCTGTTTCGGGATTTTAAGTCCCAAAAGACTAGAATGAGGGAAAAGTGGTCTAAGAGGGTGGTTTCCAAAACTGCCCACTTCGGACGCACCCCCCCACTCCCCACCACCGGTAAAGTTTGGACGATAAATGAGGGCCAAGGAGCGATGTGGGCTAACGGATCTCGGGGGAGTGTGCGAGATGTAAGGTGAGATGAAAGGGATTTAACATAATCAAGCGGAAAGTGATGGTGGGGTCAAGCTTTATGGTGGATGTGACAATTTGGTATTGTCGGAAAATGAATGAACGAAGTTAGGATATTCGTAAAGTTAAAATGATACTCAGGATTATTGTTAATTAAAGCCCATACCATATGCACATTTTTGCAATGTTATAACTTAGGATAAAATCGTTTCATGCTCCAATTGTATTCCATTTGTCTACCTACCCTTATCTTGCCTACAATTTTCTCACTTAGTTTTCTGAGTGCATTTAGGCTAGCAACTCAATCTTTTCCTTTTAATGACTAATCTACATCTATCCCTTATTTCCTCCATTGACTCAGATTAAACTATTGAGACAATTTTATTTGCTACCTATTGACAAATAATTTAAATCAAATCCAATCATGATTAAACTGTATAATTGGATTGTATGAACTAGTGTGGCATTTAAACAATTTGCACACAACCTTTATTTGCAAAAATAAAATTGACGAAGAGTAGTGGCATTTGGATTTGCAACACTTTCAGAGTTTATTGTTTTTTCTTTTCTTTCTAGCCTAACATTTTATTTTTGCCTTCATTTTTTATGGCATCTATTCTAACATTTTATTTGATATGGACTCATTCGTAAAAATATCCCTAACTTTTTTTTTAATATTCTTTTTGTCTATATCCTAACTTAACATTTTTTGAAATATATTTTCCTTTTTGACTAATCGATACTAACTTACCAAAACCACAAAATGCTACAACATCGGCTCCAATTGGGGACTTCTTTCTCTTGTAGAATGTAGAGAACCTGCATATCCATGTGCCTTCTCCTCAGGCTATGGAGTCTTTTCTGTAAAAACTCACATTGACAATTTGAAAAGTAAAATAAACTGAAGTTTTTACAATGGTAGTAATGAAATCTACTTAAACTTCTCAGTACTGAATGTAATGATTGAGAAACCTTTCATTAACAGCAAAAGTGGAATATAGTCCATCAAGATTTTATAGCACAAAAGTGTTATTTCCCTTTACTTCATCAATGGCTAAAGGTCCAAACCACAGGTTGTCAAACTTGCCATGTTTTCCCTTATCTTCTTTTCTGGAATCCCATCTTAGAACTAGGCCACCCTCCTTGAAGTCCCTTTCCCTGGCTCTTCTGTCAAAGAGGCTCTTCATTTTATTCTGATATTTTTTCAGTTTGTATCTTCTTGTGACGTATTTATTTACAAGCACTATGATTATTATAAGTAAGAAACTCTTATCCTTTTCATTATTATGGAAATATTTATGATCAACACTTAGCACACTAGTAATAGGGATCTATATACATGTCAATATTGGTGAAAGGTGAAAGGTAAGTCATTCCACACAATGGGATTAGTACTTATCACAATCCATACATGAAGTCCAAGTAATGAGTAATCCGCAGTTTACATGAACTTCATCTCTGTTTTCATTTAGTTCAATAATCTGATTTATTTTCCTTGAAAAATCATCAAGTTCATTAGTTGAATCCTGTAGCAATTTTAAAACAAGGAAGGCCAAGTTGGTAGGAAAGATTACATCTTTCCCACAGACTACCTGAAAAGGAGATTTTCCAGTAGATCTCTTTGGAGTAATCCTGTTTGCCCACATTGCATAAATGAGATGAGAGTCCCAACTCTTTTTATAATCTGCTAATTTTTTTTTTCTCACCTTTACCAGACTTTTATTTGAGGATTTTGCAAGACCATTACCTTGAGGGTAATATGGAGTTGAATGATGTAAAAAAAATTGATATTTCTGGAAAAACTCAATAATTTTAATACTGGAAAATGCTGCTGCATTATCAGTAACAATTTGTGTTGGGCAACCAAACTTAGATAAGATATTTTCTTCAATGAATTTGATTACTACTGAATAAGTAGCATTTCTTACTAGAATTGCTTCCACCCATTTGGTAAAGTAGTCAGTTGCAGTGAGAATCCATCTATGCCTATTGCTTCAAGTAGGATGAATATCTCCAATAAAATCTAGTCACCATTGGAGAAAAGGTGTTGAGACTATTGTTGGGATCAGTGGAAGAGCTGCTAGCTTTTGCTTACCAACAAACATCTGACGAGAGACACAACTTCTTACGTTTTCTCCTACTTGTAAGAACATTGCGGGCCAATAAAATCCTGCCCTTAATATCTTATATGTTGTTGCGCTCCAAGCATAATGTCCTCCACAAAATCATGTGTGAAATTGATTAATGATTCCTTCAGTCTCTAATTATGTTAAACATAATAACAAATATTTAGTGGGTCTTTCCAATATAGATTTGCATTTATGATACAGTACTTCACTGCTTTCAATTTGAGAGTTTTACAATGAATTTTGGAGAATGATGCTGGACACTCAAAATGGATCAAGAAATTTACAATATCCTCAAACCAATTTGATGAGATAAATTTGTCATCAATGTGTAAAGGGATGATCTGATTTGAAGGTAAAGGTTCTTGTGCATTCTTTTCTTCAGGATGAAGGGAAGGTTCTTGTGGATTCTCCTCCTTCAAATTTTGGGAAGGTTCTTGTGGATTTTCCCCTTCTGCAAGAACAAAAGGTTCTTGTGGATTCTTCTTATCTAAATTTTGAAAATGTTATTGTGGATTCTTCCCTTATATTTCCAAAACAGAATTGATGCCAAGCACTTTATAGTTGGATTCAACTAGAGGCTTAGCTAATCCTTGATCTTTGACTAGTTTTGTAGTTTTGATAGTTAGATCAAACTCTAGTATTTGAGTGATCCATCTACCTCTTTTCCCATGATTGTCACGTTGGGTTAAAACAATCTTGACAACACTGTTAGGAACATAAGTAGTAATAGGTGAATGTAGGACATACATCCTGAATGATTTTAGGGCTTGTATAAGGGCATAGGCTTGCTTCTCAATTATGTCATACTTAAGCTCGACATCTCTCATAAACTTACTGAAAAAGGCCATAGGTTGGTCATGGGAATCTTCATTCTTTTGTAATAAAAGAACAACAAGGTTTGCTTCAAAGGCAAAGGAAAAGATATTGAATGGTTTGGTATAATCAAGATTAGCCAAAGTTGGGGCTTGTTGATGCCTCGAAAATCGTTGCATCACGATTGGGAAAAACCACCCGGTCCGGACCTTAAAGGCAACTCCTTTTCTGTTTGGTGTGGTGGCTCCGACTAGATATAATGGGACTAGTTTCCCAATGATTTGTAAATAGGATGGATAAGTGATTGATTTTCTATTATCTAATGATAATGATGGATGATTTATTCTAAACTGCAAAATCATAAACGACTAATCTATCCCGAGAAATTTCGACTTTAGTGCAACTTTTGATAATTCTTATTTACAAATAGGCATATAGATGACTCCACTTATAAATAAAAACATTCATTCATATGTTAATTACTTTGTTCAGGTAGTTGAAAAAAGTAATAATTAACATATTATTACACTATTTTTCATATATCATTGACATAAATACGATTGAAAGAATAAAATTCCTTAAACATTTAATAGTGTTAAGTAAAAGGACTGTTGTTAAAATACATACATATATCAAATGATAGCAAGGTTGAATAAACGCTGATTCATATAAAATAATGAAGCAAAGACATAGATAATAGTACCATATGTAATTTGAATCCCTTCTGATATAAATCGCATTCAGATCCTGTCTTCCAACCTAGAAATACTCTCACAAAAAGCAATAGTGCATATCTCATCAAAGTATTCTTCATTAAAATTCAGAATATAGGTCCAGTCTTCATAAAAAAATATATATCGGAAGCACAATAGTGCAACTCCTGATCCAAGTTTTGATACAAAAATTGAGGACCCTTTCTAAAGACATGAAAGGGTCTATAAATACTATCTAAGCTAACTAACTATGAAATAAAAACGTTGTGAGTTGGTACAACTAAATCATAAAAATCTCCTTGAAATAGACATGCTTGCAGTCGGTAGAATGATTCACTGTTTCGGCTGATTATCCTTTAGTTTGAGCGAGCATATAGCGAGCATTGGTTGCAATTCTAGAGGGTGATTCATACGTGAATGCAGTTGGGAAAACTACATAGCATCATTAATTTTAGGAATCATGTAACCAATTGCATCGGTTAAACTTTCATTGCTGCCTTTTGACTATGCAGTTTAACCAGGAAGAACCAAAAGGTGTTCCAAGTTAAACTTTGGATGCCTGCGATTAATCTCTCCTTTTTTTCTAATTCCTGTTTGCATGTCTGCACTAATGTTTTAGTTGATGGCAATTTACCTGGAGTGCATTCTGAAATAAAATTAGACAGATAAAGAGTATCATTAATTAATTCAAACAAATTACCAGCCGCTGATCTACATCTTGAAGTTGCCTTCTCTGCTTTCATCAATTGAGATTTCCATTCTAGGAACATAATTTCCTTATGTGATTTCGGGATTTTAGGCAGATTTGTAGCTTGTCTTCCTTGGTTTCTTGCCAAGAAAGAAAGTTTGTTAATCTATCATCAGCTTGCTCTAAATTTTACCTTGTGTCAACTGATTTATCAATCATTGATGAAGAAATTTCACAGAGGGGCTCAGAAAGAGAAATATTATGACATAGAAAATTTAATTGAGTAATCAATGCCTTATTGACCTGGAGAGCTTTGGATTTGAACTCTGCTGCTTGAGGACAACCTTTGAACTTTTCTATTTGTTGTGACAGTTGAGCAATTTTCTCATCTTTTTTTTTGCTCAATTGTTCATTCATTGACTTCATCTTGGCCAATGCTAGGGATAATTCTTTTTGTTTCTAAACTGCACTTTGATCTATCCTCTACTTCTCCTTGAAAAATTGCTTGTTTAGTTGATTGTTTGATTGCTGTTGTGCTGCTAATTGTTGTTCTAACTGATATATCCTCTGCTGCGTTTCGGAAACCTGTGCTTCTAGTGAAACAATTGTCTGATCTTTTTCTTTGAGTAAATTGCTGGCTTCCGATGCTTTATCCATAGTAGCGGCTGAGTATGCCCCGACATATTGAGAGAGTTTTGTAAGGTCTTCGGAAGGATTAATTTCCTCTCTCCTTACCACATTAACCATCTAAATCTGTGCAAGTAAAAGAGAAGATTGATCAAACTTTCTCTTTTTCCTTTGTCTTTTTACTACAACCTTATGCTTAGGGCTATAGAAGACATCTAAATGTGGTTTCTTCTACATGTAGGATGATTTCATTAGATGGATTTTTTGGAATTATCTGCATATACTTTTGAGTGATGGGTGGGTTGCTCGTTCCTTCAGTTGGAACCGTATTAGTTGCTATCTTTTGACCAATTGTCACTTCAAACGTGTTAAATCCTTGTAAGGTCTCAATATTGCTTATAATGGAATCGAACTGTTGCCATTCTTTAAGAAGCTTGGGATCAATCTGAGTATCTGTATCCATGAGTTGACTATCTTTTCCCTGTTCTTGTTCCCGTTCCTGTTCCTTTTCCTTTTCAGAAACCTTTTCCACATCAAAGGTCTTATTAGTGATTATTTGTTCAGCCTGGCCAGATCACTGGACTGTAGGAGCTGTGACTAAGAGGTCTAAAGGTAGAGTTTGCAACCTCTATTCTCTAAGCCTATTAAACACTTCTATTCCTTCATCTTGATATTTGATTCTAGCCAATGAATTAACCTGAAATAATGATTCAGCTAAGGAAAATAGATCATCGAAGTCATCCTTTTCATGATCGAACTTTGCAAGTTTGGCTTGTTCAAGAACATTATAGGCAACTTTTCTTAGATCATATTGCCTGTTAGGAATTGTGGCAAGATTCAACATTTGTATTTTTTCTACCTCCTTTTCTGCATGTTTGTAATCATGAAGAGTGAAAACACCTCATTGTAAAGGGAATATAGGCCATACCTGTTTCTTGGAATTTCTAAGAGTTTTAGATGTCCCATCTACTGTTATTTGATAAGAAAATTCCCGAGCTAACAGTTTATCGGGCACATACAGGGGAAGGACATGGGTTTTTGTAAGGCTACCAAAAAGCCTTATATAAGTGAATTTTTCCTCTGTAAACCAACTGCCTACTGCTGTCAAATCTATTTATGCTTTCGGGGATATCCTGGGAGCAAGCTTATCAAAAATAGAGTAATAAATAGGCAAAATAAAACCGTTGCAGATTTTATACAGATAATTTTTGTAATTAGCCTTCCATAACTGCTCATGATAGATATGGATTGGTTTAGGGTCTGCGGGGGTCCATCTCCACCCGAGCAATGGAAATTCAAAATTGAAACAAACAATATCCATAATGAATGCACTGTAATAGAATGGGGGAATGGTCCTAGTAGTTTGATATGCATTTTCTTTGTACTCTAAAATTGTTGTGGCTAGTTTATTAGATAAAATATTGGCCCAATCCATCACATAGCCATTGATTGCAGCGTCCATTAGATGGACCATTTCTGTAGTGAATTTAGTAGATTCATGTATTCCCCACATTCTACACATCATCGCTCTGGCATAACAGTAAGGAGAAGCCAATGAGTTTACAGAGTACTTACCCAATGATTCGTGCTTGTGCTTCTTAGGGAAATGTCTCCACTGCTTAATCGGGGCTGATTTTGACTCGTTTTCCTTTGCAAATGCTTCTAGGAATGATTTGTTGTACCACTTCTCAGGCTCAGGTAAGTGATACATTTTCCTTAGATCATCCGGCTGAAATGACCTAAATACCCTCCCATCATTTGTGCAAAAGGTTATGTTTGTAACTGGAATTTTTTCCACCATCCATCTCACGATGTCAGTATATGGGAGGAATTTAGCTCGCACTACTATTCTGTGAAGAAAGGAGCATGCCAACTCTTTAAGAGTTCCTTTAGACTTATCAGTTGAATCAGCCGTGGCCTCTTCTGATAATTCTTTGAGCTCTTCAATTTCAATTAGATTATAGATACTTTCTGAGCTAGTGTTTCCCAGTCTGAGACACGTCGTGTCTAATATTAATCCCTTTTTACTTGGTCCTAGGTCTTTTATTGGAGGAGATGCTGTTGTAAACTTCTTTGATTTTTTTCCCATTTTTCTTCAGATTTCTGATTTCAGCGGAATTCTGCATAAGCGATTGAAAAACTGTGATACAGAGAAATGTTGCTACAGACCAATATGATAATGAAAAAGAGTTACGTCGATCAGCAGGTGATAATGGAATATAGTTAGATTGCCACAGACAAAATCTAAAGAAAAGATCTACCCTTAACTGCTTCATTGAATAGTCGTTTAACCTGTGAATCATGGTAAACAAGGTTTTAAATGCCCATCATGTCGCTTATATGCCGAATGATTAATTCAAGCGTGCCTTAGATTTCTTTGATGGATGATCAGTGATAAATCACAAATTGGCGATTGGGAACATCAAGGGAAAGGCTTTAAGACTTGATTTAAATATCTCTGATCTCCGAAAGGTGATACAATGCATGCAAACCATTTTAAATATATTTTCAAGATGTGCACCGATTGCCGATTGCGATATGCTTTATCGAATCGGAGGTTTTGAGCCTGTCTTTGTTTATATGTTGGCTTGTTGTTTTCATCGTCGATTTGCCGATTGTAATATGCTTTATTGCATCAGAGGATTTAAAGGGCTCTGTTATATTGTGCTTGGCATTTGGCTTCTTCGATTTCCTATTGCGATTGCCTTTTCGGATCGGAGAAAATGGATAAGGTTTATTGTGGCTTTGCGTATGTTTCATTTGTTATTGCGATATGCGATCTTCCGATCGCTTTATCGCAAAAATGAAGAGTTTTATAATATTTTTAAAGCCACACTTTTGTTTCCATTCAAAAGGATTTTAAAATGATTCATTTACCTTAAGCCTTTTAATAAGGGTTTTCCCTTATGATGGGTTAATACCGATTTTATTTGTGAACACACAAATCTTTTATAAGTTGAATTAAAGGGACCCATTTCTTATTTAAATTTTATGTAAAGATTTTTTAAGAAATGGGGGGTTGTTGTTTAGCACAACAATTGGCGATTCACTGGGAGAAATAGTTATCTCTGAGAAAGTAATATAATACTTTGACTTTCTTAATCTAAAAATATTAATTGTTAGAGAAAATCTAATATAACTAAATAATCATAGATTCTGAATGTAATGATAACTATTTTTACTATTTCTTTCTCTTCTTAAAATTAAATACATTTTAAGCTTTAAATAAACCTTAATTGGTTGATAATGATAAAACAAAATACTTTTCCAACTTAGCTTTTATAATGACTCCTTTGTGATAGGTAGAGCCTCTATTGCCAGCAAACGTCTATAGTCTCGGCAGGGTTACCTTTTAACCATTTGATCATTCATTGTTCCATCCATTTGATATTTTTTGTATTGCATTTTTCTTTTTTCCTTATTTTGTAAGATAAAAATCCATTGCCCTGGTTTGGTGGCTAGCTATTGACAATGTCATTCATTGGTTGTAATCTAACTGAACAAGTTGGCTCGTGATGAGACCCCTTGTCTTATAATTATAAGCCATTACCCTATTTTGATATGCAGTGTTGGTAATGTCAGTTGAACTATTCCCCTATGATCATGGTAAGCAGGCTTGTAATAAAAACCCTTATCTTTTATATCAAATATATTTTAGAATTACACTCTGAGTAATTATAAAATTTAATGGATGGGATGAACAATTTTCTCCTTAAGAGAATATGGATGACAGTGTGAGAGTTGAAGATGCTAAGATTGAATCAATCTTTGTTTTGTATTGATAACCATTTTTATGCTTCTAAAACTTTAAAATGATTTACAGTGTTTCTAAGTTTTGAGAAGATTTCACAAAAATAAAATGGGGTTTTCAGAATCTAATTATACCTAATTTCCTAGAATTTTCTTTTTCCTTTAAGGCTTCCATTTCCTAAAAGTAAATATTAAAACTATTTTCTTTTGAGTAACTTTTTCAACATAGCAAAGACCAATGGAAGGATTTTCACAACTTTATTTCCTAGGATTTTAAACAAACTAATTTATTCACACAAATCTTGCTGAAAATTGAATATTTACAAAGGGAGAAGGGGTTACCTCCTCAATTGAAGAATTTTTTCAGGATAAGGTCATTGACAGGAAGAAAATCTCTCTTTCCTGATAGATCTTGCAATATGAATGTAGAAGGGCCTATCTTCTCGCTGATTTGGAATGGTCCAAGCCACATTTTCTGGAACTTAGTGTGTTTTCCTTTATCCTCATGGGATTTTTCCCATTTCAAAACTAGATCACCAGCTTGTAAATGTTTGAGCCAGTTGAAGTTGCATCGAAAGATGACTTAATAATCTACTGATGTTTTGCATGTATAATTCGGGCTTTCTCCCTTTCTTCTTCTAATTTCAAGATTTGATCATGTCTAAGTTGAATAGAAGATGAGGGTTTCTCTTCAATAAACTGCACTAAAGCTAGTGATGGAAGTACTAGATCTGCTAGCATGACAACTTCCTTTCCATACACTAGATTAAATGGAGAAGTGCCTATGGAGGCCTTTTGTGTTATTCGGTCAG
>APFE030779107.1:0-32272 GCA_000404065.3 Pinus taeda | reverse complement strand
TTTCTAATAATAATATATCTAAGATTCGTGTAGCCATATAAAGTAAAATAGTTGTAAAAATAAAAAAATAAAAACATATATCTCATTATACATATAACATTGTTAAGACCAGTATAGATCCATTTTAAATCGGATCTAATATGTGTCGAGAAGGATCTAATTTCTGATTCAATTTTTTAATGAGTTTACACTATTTAAAAGTTTTGTATAGTTATTTATTTATTTATTTTAGACTTTTTAAATTTTTTATTTTGGTCCATATAAGCAAAATTTCAACTTTGATGATGCGACTGACAAAGATACACATCATATTCGGGTGTAGAATGAACCTCTCCGCTCAATTAAAAATGTCTTTAAAATAAGCTAAATTATAGCTTTATTATTATTATTATTATAAAAATAATTAATGTATGAGTTATATATATATATAATATATAAGTACAACTAAAAAAAAATTAACTTCTGATTTATGACTATTTCTAAAAATATTTAAAGTGAATGTTAAATTAAAATTTTAAAAATCCTATTTCAAAATATACACATTATTAACATACTTAAAATGGATTTATATTAATTTAATTTAGCAAAACATTCTATATGTTAATTAATCAAATTAACATTAGAAAATATTTAATTAGATAATTAATTAAAAATAATAATAATAATGTAACTAAATAAAATATTAAACATAAAAGGTAATGAAATTAATACATAAAAACTCATGTCAAGTGGGTTTAGCTTATGTGGTAGGGAGGAATCAATATTATCCTCTCCCACCCTCTCAAGTGGGTTTAGCTTAGGTGGTAGGAAGGAATCAATATTATCCTCTCCCACCCTATTTCTAGTCCGAGTGAGATTGTGTACTCATATTAATTGGGCAGTATGCATGCAAATTCATGTTACCCAGTTTAAATGATACTAGTTAATTTTTGAATGATGGATGTGTAGAGATGGGGAACTTAGACACAACTCAAAATTTCATTTACATTCGCGTTCCTTTAGTTTGCAAGAAAACTCTGCACTTTTGATTTGTTTGTACTCTCCAAGTATGGCATAATCAAAACTTTTAATTTGATAATGGAGATTATTTCCAACACTCTCACTTAATCACAAATATTGATATTAATTATGTCGAAATAACCTCTTAGATGTACAAAATTTTCTTTTGTTAATGGTTTGGTGAAGATGTCAATATAATCTTGAGATTTGCAATGTTCCAAAACAAAAGATTCATTATTAAACATCTCCCTAATAAAATGATACCTTGTGTCAATATGTTTACTTCTTTTGTGAAAAAACAAAGTTTTTGGATATCGCAATTGCAAAATTACTATCACAATATTTTTTTGTCGTTTCTTCTTGTTCATGCCATAAATATTTCAACATTCGTCTCATCCAAATTGTTTGACATGTTGTCCCTATTATTGTGACATTTTCATCTTTAGCTGTGAAAAGAGAAACAATTGGTTGTTTCTTGGAAGCCCATGAAATAACTCTCGAACCCAAATGAAAATTATAGTCTCATCATGTGTTTTTCCTATCATCTACACATCCTACCCAATCACTATCAGTATATTCAACTAGCATAAAATCATTTGTTGTAGAATATAAAATGTCATATCCTATGGTTCCATTAACATACCTTAGAATTATTTCAGTTGCTAGCCAATGTGTCTCCTTTGGTGTCTTCATGAATCTTGTGATCAAACTCACTACATACATTAAATCACGTCTAGTTGAAGTCAAATGCATAAAGCTACCAACCATGCTTTTGTATAGTGTTGGATTTACATTATTGTTGCAATCATCTTTGCTCAATTTCAAATCCTTGGTTACTGGAGTTGGAATAGGCTTGTTGTTTTTCATTATAAACCTCTCCAAGATGTATGTTACATATTTTGTTTGAGAAGTAGAAATGGCATCTTCCATTTCCTCACATATATACCTAGAATGATACAGTGGATATTGGTGGCCACCTGCCTATTCCACCTAGACCCCCAGTTGGTTTCATCATTTCCTTGATTATAGCAACATTTTCTATTTTTAGCAGTTTTTCGGATCCTAGACTTCATGAGCTGTTTTGACCCCCTAAATAACAATTTTTTGAGTTTGATAGTAGGCCCTTGGCTATAGGAAAGGGCATGCGGAAAATGTTATAGTACTCATAGAGATCTTGCCAACGAGGTATCGTACGCACCAAATGGAGATCATATGACGAAGTTACTATCCTAGGAAGTTAGTTTCCCAACTAACCCCAACTGGGTCCACATACTCTTGGTGTTCCATCTCTTGGGGTTTGGGTTTTGGCTGTTTAGAGTTTTCCCTTGTTGTTCAATAATACAAAGGTCCTTGAGCCTCATTGTAACATAGTTTAGAGGCATGTAGCTACCACATATCTCCTTAAAGATAAGCTACCATCACCATGTTATAAGAAAAGAAAGACGAGGAAGTAAGAGATATCTTTTCAAAATATTGCTCGATGAAGCTCTCGAGCAACAACGAAATGCGATGATGGATAACTTTTCCCAGGTACTTCAATTGCTACCCACAAGCCACACATCTTCATCCAGTAATCACTTTGGAGGCGCCACTCCCTTTAAGGTTCAAGTAAACTTTGACATTCCCATATTTGAAGGCCAGATAGATGCAGGCACCATAAATAGATGGTTAAATATGTTGGAGGGATATTTTTCGATTCATAACTTTTCCAATTGAGAAAATATTACTTTTGCACTCCTCAAAGCCACTCCCCATGTCAAGGACTAGTGGGAAGCCTACTATGAATAGAGAGATAAGAGAGAACCCTCATTATTTTCAACCACAACCACTTGGAATTATTTCTAAGATGTCATCAAGGAACAATATTGTTGGAATTTCTAAGTCTAACTATTAGAAACCCTTCATGTACTTTTATGATTTATTTCTACCTACTTGTTCAGATTAATTAACAAGTTATTTAACATGTAAATACTGAAAATAAATACAGGTACATACTCAACACAGTACAGATCATCAACTAAAGGAAAAAAAACAAGCACACAAGTGACACCGTTGTTTTTGGACCAATGTCCATGGAAAAACCCAATGCAGGAAAATTGGTGTAGCTATATGAGTGTTTTAATTACTAAGCAATTTCAAAATACTATTTAGGTTCCAAAACTAGCTCACCCAATGGAAAATAATCTCGGAAATAGTACCTCTCAGTCGGAGGTAGATATTCTGGCTAAAACCCCGGATAAACAATCCCACAGCTCTCAGCTCCTAATCTACCCTACAAAATCTCTAATGTCTGCCTCTAGGGACTATGTCATCCCTTTCTGGCCCAGGGTTTCCTCAGTGTCACCCTAACTCACTGTGTGTCCACCTCCGGAGGCATTGCATTAGCCCTTAGAGCCTCTACGTCACCCACACTAGCTCTCTGAGGCACTGCGCAGGTCCTGGCTTCCTCTACGTGGGCCCTGACTAGCTCTGTGTGATCCTCTAGCTGGATTTGCGTCCCTTTCTCCCAGCTTCTGCGATGATCCTCTCAGTACTATCTCTACCTTTCTTCTTTTGTATTCACTGCCCCTCAACTGCAACTCTGATCACTCCTTCGATTTCCTTAGCAAATCCTGCCCCAGAAAATCAAATTCTTGATCAACCTGGTGTATTCTCCAAGTGACCCTCAAGCCTCCTCTTGTACTTTTCTCCTTGACAATTCAACAGCCGAGATTAAGTCCCTAATCAACGTCTAAGATTAACTTTGGCTTGATCCATGACTTTTGGACCCTTCTAGCACAATTTTATATTAATTCACATTAATATTTTATTTTCCCTAAGTTTAGACTTAGGAACTCCATTAAAAATATTAATGATTCTAATATCTCCCAAACTGTTTAGAATCTGCCCAAACTATTTATGGGTATTGGAGATCTCATGTTCTTTAGCCTCTCCCCCAATTTTCGTGGCTAGAGCACATATGATGATACCCCAAATAAACAAATATTGACCTGTAAGAAGCTATGAGGACAAGTACATACAATGGACGACGTTGCAGCAACAAAGCGATAAAGATGTGCATGAGCTGAATAATCTTTTCCATACCCTGCACACAAAGTTGGGTATCAAATATTTGGAAACAAATTGGTGTTCAAGTACAACAACTTCTTTCACAAATACATTCAGGAGGAAATGGAGTTCCTTGCAATCTCCTTGCTTGGTGCAGCATACCACTATGTTGTCAACATTAAGCAAAATTTTAAGCAAAATAAGCGAGAATGTGGATCTGTAAATTCGAAGCAAGGGAAAGGCTCCCCCATGTCGCAGAGCAGGGTGACCTAAGAAAACTCGTTGAGCCCCAAGAAAATAAAAACACTATGTAGACAAAGAAAGAGATAGGGAAATGGTCTGAGTTCCATAAGAGCCCCACTCACAAGTGGGTGTCAATCCAAGCAGTGACTAGTGCTTGAGCTGAAGGATTCTGAATCAGATGCATTTTCTGACTCTGAGTCAAAATCCGACAAGGGGAATGACAAAGGGAAAATATTTTTGATGTAGAGCTCAATTCCATCGTTGCCACCACCAAAATCCAAAAGATGGAGCCTGAAGATCCAGAGGAGGGGGAGTTGCTCTTCCACTCACAAATGTGTGTGAAGGGTTCTCCGTTGTAGTTCATTATCAAAAATGGAAGTCAAAAGAACCTCATATCAGCAGAAGTCGTGAAGCAGTTGGTCCTACTGATCACACCACATTCGCAGCCATATACCATCATGTGTTTTCACTAAGGATGAGATCTCTGCGTCAGCTAGTAGTATCACCTTCCCTACAACATCAATCCCTTCACATATGAGATACTATGTGATGTTGCTCCTCTTGAAGTTTATGATGTATTATTATGCCAACCATACTTTTGGAAGTGTCATGTTGTGTCTGAATCTAAACCTCATACTATTATTATTTCTTTGGGCAATAAGTTATACAAGATCTCGAAGGTAGCATCACCTACTGCCATCTCTTTGATCTATGCGAAGCAGTGCAATTAGACTGTTTCCCAGACCGAGAAATTTGTCTTCCTTATGATTCGCCCTCAGGGCAAGAAGAAGATTGTGGCCACATCCAGAACCTCCAGGCAGGGCTCCTCCACAAGGTAGCCTCAGATGGACAAGGTCGTGGAGGAATAGAGGGACATCTTCACCTCACCCATAAGGGTACCCTTATGCTATCAGGTCAAGAACTCCATTGATTGACCCCAAGCATGTTGCTACCCAATAGACCAATCTATTGAAAACTATTATAAAAAAATGAAGAAATTAAGGGGCAAATTCAGGAGTTGTTACAGAAAGGGAACATCAAGCCAAGTTCATCACCCTATGGGAGCCCAATCGTGTTGGTACAGAAGAAAGATGACACCTAGATACTTTGTATTGACTATTGAGCGATGAATAAGATCATTGTGCAAAAAAGGTACCCAATCCCACGGATTGATGACCTTTTGGACCAACTCAAAGGGATGAAATATTTCAGCAAGAGTGATTTGAAGTTCAGTTATCAACAAGGTTCCAATAAAACCTTTTGATGTGTGGAAGATTGCATTCAAATCCAAGGAGGGCCTCTTCGAATGGATGGTCATGCCTTTCGGGTTGACAAATTCCCCCACAAGCTTCATGAGGTTGATGGACGACATCTTGTGACCCTTCACCGACTAATTTATGGTAGTGTATTTGTATGACATCCCGATCTTCATCCAGAGTTGGGAAGAGCACCCACACCATATTCACTAGGTCCTCCAAACCTTGTGACAACACAAGTTGTGTGCTACTTTGGAGAAATTCACTTTTGGTATGACCCAAGTTCAATATTTGGGGTACATCATTGATGAGCGAGGGGTGCATATGGACCGAGCCAAGATACAAGTATTTCGAGATTGGCCATCCCCAATCACTTTAATAGAGCTCCACAACTTTTTAGTTCTTTCCAACTTCTACCACAGGTTCATGTTGGGGTTCTCTCATATCACTTGGCCTTTGAGTCAAGTCACCAAGGGAGGATCGAAAGAAAAGTTCTGTTGGTTTGAATCCAAACTTAAGGTGTTTTCCGAGTTGAAGCATCACCTCTACTCTCCACCAGTTCTTACATTACCAAACTTGCAACAATCATTTGAGATTGAGACAAATGCCTTCGACTATGTTATTGGTGCAGTTCTTACTCAGTGGGGGCATCTAGTGGCGTATCATAATGAGACACTTTTAGACACAGTCCAAAAGTATTCAACCTATGACAAAGATATGTATTCCATTGTGCAGGCATGCCGACAATTCAACATTATGTTATGGGGAAGGAAACAATCATTGACACAGACCACTGACTCGTGCAGTTCACACAAACACAAGGAAAGTTGCCGACGATCTCACCCGACCACAAGTTATGGTGCTCATCATTGTGCTCGACTCTTGTGGACATGAAATTTCAAGGTGGCCTCATCTTTAGAGGAGTGATCTAGAAGTCGGCAACACATACTAGAGGCTTCTGGAAGGCAAGAAATTTCCATGTTTTCGCCTCCAGGGCACACCGTTATGCCACCGAGGACACCTCTGTGTTCCTTCAAGTGAGCATGCTAAGATGATTTGGGAGGCACAAGACAGTCGGGTTGCTCAACATTTCAAAGTAGAGAAAATAGTTGCAATACTGGAGAAGTATGTTTATTGGTCGAACCTTCGATAGGATGTTGGGGAGTACATAAGATCCTACATTGCCTATGTCATTGCCAAACCTACAATCAAGAAGTAAGGCCTATATACTCCTTTTCCTACTCCTATTCGGCCTTAGGAATCCATCTCCATTGATTACATGTCAGGCCTTCCTTCTATTAAGCATGGAAATGCCTTTGTTTTCGTGGTCGTCAACATATTCTCTAAGATGGCCATTCTGGTGGCCTACAAGAAGAGTATAATAACATAAGTCACTACTAAGCTCTTCATTTAACGAGTGTGGGTACACTTTGGGATACCATAGTCAATTATCTCATATAAGGACAACAAGTTCCTAAATACATTTTGGTCAAGCCTCTGGTCAGTGTTGGATACCAAGATCACTAAATCCACAATCTTCCACTGCAAAACTAAGGGCCAAATAAAGGTTATCAATAGGATGATCATGGACATTTTTCACATGTACCACTCAAAGCATCCATGCACATGGGATGAAATCCACCCCTATGTCCAACATAGCCATAACAGAACTCTCCATAGCTCGACTGGCCACAACACCTTTTCGGTGGGGGTGGGATTCCAACCGCTATGCCCCATTGATGTGGCCATAGCATTTGTAGCTACTCAAGAAGATTTAACTCATGTCCAATCTGAAGCTAACAGGGCTAACAACTTCATTGAGCACATTCAGCACATCCACTAGCAATTCCATGATATATTAGACAGAGACAATGCCAAGTACAAGTAGTGTCATGATCAACATCGGGTGCCATACAAGTTCCATGTGGGCGATAAAGTTTGGTTACATCTACAGAAGGAGTACCTCGTTGGGCCCCACTGTAAGGTTCGCCTACTCTGGTATGGTTCTTGCACCATCACCAAGGTTGTAGGGGACAATTCCTTCGAGCTTAACATTCCACTGTTTCTTGGCTTGCACCCAATATTTAATGTGGACTGGTTGTAACCATACTTTCCCCTATTGTTGGACATGTCTTGCATTGTTGATCAGATGACACCAAAATAGCTCATCCCACGCTGCATCGAGCAAGCCACAATGGACAAGATCATGGACACATAAATCAAGAAGACTTGCCAATAGAGGATATAGCTATATTGATTTGTCAAGGTAGGCCAACTCCTTCACCAAGGCAAGTGGTTCACCAAGGACCAGGTTCAACAAAAATTTCCTCACCTCAGGGATGCTCTCCACGTAATGGGGACAATTTCTTCCCAAGGGTGGAGAATTGATCTAGGTGGATATTGGTGGCCACCTACCTATTCCGCCTAAACCTCCAGTTAGTTTCTTTTTTTTTCCTTGATTATAACAACATTTTCTATTTTTAGTAGTTTTTGAGGTCCTCAACTTCCAGAGCTATTTTGACCCCCCTAAACGACGTCTTTTTTAGGTCTACAGCAGGCCCATATCCAAAGGTAGGGGCCCATAGAAAATATTGTAGTACTGAGAGAGATGTTTCCAATGAGGTATCATATGCACCAAACGAAGATCGTATGACCAAGTTACAACCCCGAGAAGTTAACTGCCCACCTAACCCTAACAAGGCCCACAAAATATTCGTGTTCGATCTCTTGGGGTTAGGGTTTTGGTTGTTTAGGGTTTTCCCTTGTTGTTCAATAATAAAAATTCCATTGAGGATGATTGTAACACAGTTCAAAGGCATGTAGCCGCCACATCTCTCCTTAGAGAAAAACTACCATCGCCCAAGCTAGTTTATTTCCATTTGTTTGTAAGCATCTTTCAGTTCTTTGATATTAATGAAATGAAGATTTACTTATGTTACATCTCTGTGTTTATGTTTATATCTATATTATTTTGTGTTCCTTCATAATTCTGGATTATAGAAAGTAACTTAACAACCCCAAATATGTCATTTCAAATTCATCTTTCATGACTTCTTTGAAATCAACAATGAGAAGATCATCACTCCTTGTCAAAATCAGATCATTTATGTTAGGATATTCCAACACATAGGAAATAACTAAGTATAACTTGGTCTAGTATAGAGTTAGGTAAAGTGTGTTTCTTTGCTATGTACTTTTGTAACTTACAATCCCGCGGTCACGATATGTTCTATACATGAAGTGATCCAACGATTCATTCTCTCCTCGGTATTACTGACACTTGATCCATGGCTTAACACCTAATTAGTCCATTTTCTCTATTTAAAGAGCATGGAGGGTCATTTTTAGGGTGACCGTTCATGAGAGATGCTTATGTAAATTTTATTTCTTTTATTAATAAATTGACTGAAGTGGCCGCGTTGGCTCAAGCCATGGACCTTTTCCCTTTTTGAGGGTTTTAACCACGTAAAAAATATTGGTGTATTGATCTGTGATCTGTTTGTGAGCAGTGTCCTTTGGTGTTCTGTCTAAGGAAGTTACCCTGTAAATTGCTACATGGTATCAGAGCCAAGTTGAGGGCCACATCCGTTGGTGATCCAAATCCGAAGCCAGTACAATTGCATCTTACTGTCGTGTCCTAGATTTATTGTTTCTGACTTCTTTCGGGCCGAGAGGGCTGCTTTATTGTGTTAGGAGCATCTTTTCCAGTGAGTAGCCGCTTTCGTTTCACGCGAAAATGTTTTCGGTAGCCCTAGCTATGTCATTTTAAGATCTAGAGGTATACAATCTTTATTTGTAGTTTTAGTTATTCATCTCTCTGTTTAGTTCGGTTTATTTAGCTCTTTGTTTTTTTAATTACAGGATCTATACCTTTCATTTCTGCATATGCTCTTTTCCCTGCTACTCTGTGCAATCTGGGCAAATTAGAAATAGAAGGGAATGATTTTTCTCATGTGTATGCTCTTTTCCACCGTGTCTTAGTGTGATTTTGGAAAATAAAAAACATTGAAGAAAATATATAGGTTCTGGCAAAAGCTAACTTCAAGCCATAAGGTTTGGTTTTTTTTGGTATGTCTGTGTTGGGTTGTGTGGTTTTTTGTTTTGTAGGCAAAAAGAGTTTTTTCAAGTAAGCACGCACCCCAAAGCTTTAGTGATTAAAAAAAATAAAAAACATTCATATTTTCCAAAAATTACTAGCCTTTTAAACTAGCTCACTTGGTCCAAAGTTACTTTATGAGAATAGAGGTCTTGAGTTCAAGTCTTTCTTTTTGTTGAGTTACTTTTTTAAAAAGCACATGTAACTTATGTTTTAAAGTTACTTTATGTAAAAATCTTCTCATCCATTATAAAAAGTGAGTCACTTATAATTCCAAAGTCTCTTTATCTTTTGTTTAAGCTACAATTTAGTGGGTAGCTCATAAAGTACCATTGTAAAAGTGACTTTCACTTATTTATTAAAGTGGGTCGCATAATTTTGTTTTAAAGTAAGCTAATTAGAATAAGTTTTGAAATGTGGGGGATTTAAAAAAAAAAATAACATTATCATTCATTTCCACACATTCACGCACTTTGTCGGAATCTTCAACAACTTTTCTTAAAAAACCCATAACTTAATGTATAAGGATTTTTTCGGAAGAAGACACATTGAATATTTTGGTCAACGCGTTTCGAACCAGCAAGTGTGGTTCATCATCAGGAAGCCGTTTTCAAAGCCATTTTTTTTAATCAGCCTAATTTTTCGAGATATTTCCATTGGAACACTTAGTTTCAGCATCTACATTTTCAGTTTCTATTAAAATGGAAAGTCCATGCTAAGTTATTCTTGACAACATCAACTACTACCAATGGTGGTCTTACATTGTGGATTTACTTAGAAGTAAAGGTCTTTACGGAATAGCTTTAGGCCAAGAAACTAAACCTAAAGATGAAGATAAAGAAGCCAAATGGGAAAATAGGCAATACCAAGCATGTGGGTTGATAGGGATGTCTATTTCTCCAGACCTTAGATTCCATATCACAGAACTTGATACCCCTAATGAAGCAATGAAACAACTCACTAAAGTTTTTGGGATTAAAAATTCAATTAGAGCCCATCAACTCAAAAATGAGTTCCTTACATTGGACCCCAATAATATTTCTTCGATTGAATATTTTTTGTCCAAGTTTAAGACCCTTATACTTCTCTTGGATGGTGTTAAGGTTAAGAAATAAGATGGTAGCCTTATCTATTCCATTCTTACTAAGTTGGGACCAGCCTACTCTATGTTTGTTTCCACTTTCCATTCTACTAGAGAAGACTTTATTTCTCAAGGACAAGATTACAAGTCCCCCTCTTTTGATGCCTTTTGTGATTCTTTAATAAGAGAACAAGAAAAACTTTTACATCTTGGTATTCTTAATCTTGGAAACTCTTCTAAGAAAGCCTTAGCCGCCCAGCATCAACTAAATTAAAAGAATCCTAAGAAGCAGTATCCTAAAAATAATGGTCCTAAACCAAACAAGGGTCCTAAGCAACTTTAGTCTCAAAATGAAAAATCATTTCAACAAAATGATAAGGCAAATAAAGAAAAGGGAAGAAAACTAATAGACATTTCCACTTTTGTAATCGAGATGGCCACTTAGAATCCAAATGCTTTAAGAAGATGGAAGCCTTGGAAGCAGCAATGAAGAAGCATAACATCCATTTGGAGCACCCTTCAACTTCAACTTCATCTTCAGGAATAACACTTTCTACATGTGGTTGTCAAGCATCTCGGTCTGGTTATGCACTAAATGTATCTTCTTCTTCTCATTTTCATGAGTGGCTCATTGATTCTGGAGCTTCTTATCACATGGAAAAAAACGAAGCCATGTTTTCTTCTTTAAATGATTGTAACACCAAAAATATATATGTTGGTGATGATAGATCTCTTAGTGTTGTAGGGACTGGAACTGTTCATCTAGACAATGGTCAATTTAATGATGTATTATGTGTTCCAACCTTATCTTGCAACCTTCTATCTATATATCAGATAACTCATTCAGGTGAAGGTAAAACTGTTGAATTTTCACTCACAATGTTGTAATTAAGGACCTAAGAGATCCTAAACAAATTTTACCTACTGGCATTGCTAATGATTCTATAAGGTTGTATAAGTTTAACAACTTTGGGTCATCAACTCTTCCCTCAGTATTTTTTTGCTCATAATGATGAAGTGAGCAAACTTTGGCATGAGCGATTTGGTCATTTAAACTATCGCTCCCTACAAAATATATGTAAAGAAAATATGGTGACAAGTCT
This sequence comes from Pinus taeda, assembly GCA_000404065.3. Classification (NCBI taxonomy): domain Eukaryota; kingdom Viridiplantae; phylum Streptophyta; class Pinopsida; order Pinales; family Pinaceae; genus Pinus; species Pinus taeda. Next base: position 20,446 of record APFE030779107.1, on the reverse strand, counting down.
TCCTATGGTATCTTGCAAAGATGGTGTTTGTTCTGGATGTGTACTCGGAAAACATCATTGAGATAGTTTTGAAAAACATGCCTCTTGGCACGCATATTCCACTTTACATATTGTGCATAGTGATTTATGTGGTCCACTTCCAGTTGTTTCATTCTCTAGCTACAAGTATTTCTTAACTTTCATTGATGATTTCTCCAGACACACTTGGGTATACTTCTTAAAACTCAAGAGTGAAGTATTTAACATGTTCTTGGCCTTTAAGGCCTTTGTTAAAAAATAATCTGGACATCAAATTCTTAAGCTAAGATCTGATAATGGCAGAGAATATGTTAACAACAAATTCATCAATTTTTTCACTAAGCATGGAATTCAAATGCAACATACTATTCTGTATACTCCACAAAAAAAATGGTGTAGCTGAAAGGAAGAATTGCACCTTAAAGGAAATGGCTAATTGTATGCTTCAATCTAAAGGACTTAGTCTTAATTTTTGGGTAGAAGCAATTAACTGTGCAAATTACATAGTAAACTGCACTCCTTTTAAGGCTTTAAAGAATATCACTCCAGAAAAGCATGGAGCTCAATTAAACTAGATGTAAGTCACTTTCGTGTTTTTGCAAGTGAAGCATGGGCCCATATTCTAGATGAGAAACATAAAGCTTTAGAACCTAAGAGTGAAAAATGTATTTTTGTTGGATATTCTAAAGATGTCATCAAAGGATATAGACTTATTCCACTTAAGTCCAAAAATGTTATCATTAGAAGAGATGTAAAATTTGTTGAAAATATATCAGCCTATGAGCCTAGTTCGGAGGATGTGCCACCTCTCTCTATCCCTTCTACTTCTGAAAATAGTTCTTCTTCAAATGATGAAAACGAGGATGAAAATCCTCCCCCACCTTCTCAGGATCCTCCTTCAGCTCCTTAGCTTCCAAAATGGGTTCGTGCTACTCAGGATGCAACAAGTGCTCTTACAGGTGATCCTACATATGAGCGACATACACATTCTTAGTTTGATAGAGCCTCTTCTTTATTGGCTCAAGCTTCAATGAATTGTGATCCTGGCACCTTTGTAGAAGCCTCAGGCCATTCAGATTGGGACGTAGCTATGCATGAAGAATATCATTCATTATTGGAAAATGATACATGGGATCTGGTTCCTCTTCCAAAGGGACGAAGACTTGTTCGATGCAAATGGGTTTACAAAACCAAGTTTGGACCAGATGGAAAAGTTTATAAACATAAAGATCATCTTGTTGCTAAGAGTTTTTCACAAGTTGAAGGAATTGAATATACTAAAATCTTCTCCCCTATTGCCAAAATGAACTCTATCCACCTTGTTCTTTCCCTTGCTACCTATTTCAAATGGGAAGTCCATCAGATGGATGTTAAATCCACCTTCTTGCATGGGGAATTTCATGAAGAAATCTATATGGAACAACCTCTTGGCTTTATACAAACAGACTCTAGCCTTTTATGTTGGCTTAAGAAATCCCTTTATGGTCTCAAGCAAGCTCCTAGGGCTTGGTATGCCAAAATGGATAGATTTCTTTTAGATACTGGATTTTCTAGGTGTCATTCTGACAATACTGTCTACACCAAGAAAGTGGGTAAGTCTCTTATCATTCTTTTTCTTTATGTTGATGATATTACACTTACTGGTAGTTATCCCAACCTTATAAACCATGTGAAGTCCAACCTTAAAAAGTAGTTTGAAATGGAGGACTTAGGACACTTGCATTATTTTCTTGGTCTTCAAGTCTTGCAATCCAAGGAAGGTATTTCCCTTTCCCAGTCTAAGTATACTTGTGATCTTCTATGCTACTTTCACATTGAAGACTGTAATCTAGCCCCTTCTCCCTTTCAGTCTAGAGCCAAACTTTCAGTCACTTGTACTTCCCCTGAAGTTGATGCTACCTTATACTGTCAACTTGTAGAAAAATTTTGTATCTGACCCATACTCGTCCTTACCTTTCCTTTGTTGTTGGTCTTATTGCTCGGTTTATGCAAAACCCACATGAAAGTCATTGGAAAGTAGCTAAAACAATAATTCGTTGTGTTCGAGGTACATTTCAGTTTGGGATTCATTACAGTGTAGCGACATCTCCTCTATTGGTTGGTTTCACTGATTCCGATTGGGTTGGTGACCTTGATGATCGGAAGTCTACTGCAAGTTATGTCTTCACTCTTGGTTCTAGACCTATTAAATGGGCTGGCAAGAAACAAAGTGTTATTTCTCTTTCTTTAGTAGAATCAGAGTATCATGGCACCATAGAAGGTAGTAAGGAAGCCCTGTGGCTTCGTCATATCCTGTCAAAGTTTGGCTTTCAGTAGCAACATCCGACTACACTTTGGTGTGATAATCAAAGTGTCATTCAACTATGTAAAGATCTAGTCCAGCATCAGCGTAGCAAACACATTGAACTACACATGGACTTCATCAGAAAGCTCATTCATGACCATGTTCTTGAGGTGAAATATTGTTCAACTGATGATCAAGTAGTAGACATCTTTACAAAGACTCTCACAAAGGTAAAGTTTACTAAACTTCGATTTATGGTTGGATTTTAGGAAGTTGTCACTAAGGGGGGATAGGCTCTAATGCCTCATTCCTTCTCCTATTGTGTCATATTTGTACATCCTTCAACCCTATCCCAAGTTGTTCTTAAGGGGTATGTTAGGATATTCCGACACATAGGAAATAGTTAAGTATATCTTGGTCTAATGTAGAGTTAGGTAAAGTGTGTTTCTTTACTATGTACTTTTGTAACTTACAATTCGATGGTCATGATATGTTCTAGACATGAAGTGATTTTACGGTTCATTCTCTCCTCAGTATTATTGACATTCAATCTGTGGCTTAACACCCGATTGGTCCATGATCTCTATTTAAAGAGCATGGAGGGTTGTTTGTAAGGTGACTGTCCATGAGAGAAGCTTATGTAAATTTTATTTCTGAACCACAAACTATACCAATCAATGACATTCTAAAGATCTATTGTCATATTTACAGAGTTCTAAATTGATAGCAGCAAGGATCACCTTTCTTATTCAATCAATCAATCAATCAGACACAAACTCCTTATGGATTCAATTTTACTTTCAGATCTAAGAAGACTTCATTGACAGACAACAATAAAACAACAACAATGATCAAATAGATCAGTCATCCCTAAACAACAAACTTTTATTTTTGCATATGCTACTTGGAAGAGCCAAACCAACGTGTATACACACCTTCACCCAAGCGAACCAGCGTATAGATATGAGAATACTTACTTATAACTTCGCAACTATTCCAAACTTCAATCATACCCAGATCATAACATATATAGGATAAAACATTTGTTAACACTCAAATCTAGACTATCCATTATCAGATCACATCAAGATAAGTCATTACGATCCCGATCCATCATTAGATCTCCTTGATCATCAAACACTTGGGTGCATACTTAGTCCAGGTCAAGAAAAGCATCAAAAACCCATAACATGCAAATTTTCTTTTGATCTAACGCTTCATAAGATATTCATTCCTTGTACACTTATCCCTTTGATATTCTCCTCCTTATATAGTTTTAGCCTTTCTCAATACCTCAGACCAAAACCTAGGACCAATAGCTTGGACAAAAACCTCGGAACAAAACTTCAAACCAATACCTCGGACCAAAACCAAGTACCAATATCTCAGACCAAAAACTCAGACCAATACCTCAGACCAAAACCTTGATTTTCCATCCCATATGAGATTTTAATTCTGTGAAAGTGCGTGCATATGTATACACTTATTTTGTTCCATGAGCCCATGTGTATATGCTACTTGGAAAAGGTGAACCAGTGTATACTTCTTAAACTGTTCTCTTTCTTCAATTTCATGATTCTGATCTGTAGTCCTTTTTTACTTCATCCTATTCTTTTGCACCATTACTTTGTTCCCTCTGAATAGACCTGTTATAATGTGATTTGCCATATTACTTCCGAAATGATTCCTTTGAAATGCCCTGCATTTTGTCACATCTATAAACACAACTACCATGCATTTTGTCACATCTGATATCTCTCTTGTAGATTCATTTGGTTACGTAATTTCATCTAGTTACCTTATCCAAGTGAGTTGTTCAACTACAAGTGGGTTGCCATCAAGTACAACAAATGCATCATAATGCCAACAATCGCCCCCTTTGGACTTGATGGAAACCATATTGGTGTTGATTACTTCAAGCTATGGAACCTATTAGCAGTATCAAGCAACACCAAGATACTCTCCCCCTTTGACATCAAGGGCAAAGGGAAGACCAAGATATTCTCTCCTTTTGAGATCAAGGGCAAAGGGCTGAGCAAAATGAAGACTTCCATATTTGAATAGCTGAATATGAACATTGATCATGCTCCCCCTAGGCACATGATGAATTATCTTGTTAAACTCCCCCTTTGTACATGCTAAGGTGCACTAAACCGTCCATGCTCCCCCTAAGCACATGTAGAGTCCGTAAAAATATTTTCCAAAGGAATACCATGACTCTATAAATCAACTATGTGAGTGTGACCTTCCTATCACTAATGACTCACACATACATCAATCTTCCAACCAAGTGGGGATATACCAAATTTGACTCATCTACCTAACCAAGTGGGGATATACCAATTGTTTATACATGACTAAAATATAACAATTATTACATCATCCTTCCCACACATAGTGGGGGTACAAATTACATCATATGACCAAAAAGGACTCATTAAAAGACTATGATAGACAGAGACAAATTATTAAATCATGGGTCTTTTTAGATTGAATGATATACATGACATTTATAACAAAGACCAAAGATCTAAACAAGACCATGACAGTCATCAACAACTATCATACATCATATATGATATGTACCATAAGCATCTATCAGTAGAAACTAGACCAACAACCTATATATGTCCATCATCAGTTCCCAAGACGTAAATATCATCAACATGTGACAAAATAAGCCATATCTCCAAATATCCATGTCTTCAAATAGCTATGTCTTCATGAGACCTGCAATAACACCATTCTCTTGGCCAACCAACAATGTTTATCAATATGCAACTAAAGTAATCATCCATGTATCTATCATAAGGTGTATCCATCAAAGAGATAACAATATGTATCTATAAAACCATGAGCTCATATTCATTTGTCAAGATTTATTGATACCATCAACAACAACAATCCTCAACCATTTGAGAGCCAAGAACTATAGGAATCCTCATTCATAACTGCACCATATGTAGTTTATGCATCTTTGAAGGCATGATGTAAACATCATAAAAGAAATGACACTTATCAAATAATGAAACTTGTGTACTCAAGCTTGTTCTTCTCCTTGTCCTTTGAAGATCACCATGTAGTAAACATACCATATGCGTCATCAAAAGAGTCATCCACAATCATCCATAAATCTGATTTGAATAATAACTATGTGGCTCAAGCAACGTAAGTATCATCTGAGATTTCATAATAGGAAACTTATGACTGCAACATAACATGATGTATCATTTAAACACTTCAACAACATAAGCATCCATTGATAAGAATTTTTATGTACCAAAGACTTCTAAACATAATGCCAACAATGCATTATTATAAGCATTGAATATTCTCCCTTAAACTTGTGCCACATGTTCACTGTCAGATCTGATCATGGCATATATTAGTAAGGATCATCAAGGCATCATTATAAACTAGTTATTCATCAAGTCATCAACAACTTATGAGGGTCAAAATCACTTCTAAGTAACATTCACACACTATAGTCATCAATCATCTAGACATAAAAGATAATTGATAATTGTCTGAACCATATTAGACCCCTTTTTTGAGTCTGTCCCATTGCTTCTTCATCAAAACAATCATATACACAACTGAGCAGCTTCGAACTCGCGTATATATGTGACTTGTCTTCATGATAACTCCATATGAGAATTATAACACTAAAATTTCATACTTTCAGTTCCTCCCGAGTCTGTTCCGTCTGTATAATGATTTATGCCACATATTTATGATTGTACTTCCTTCTTCTTCCATACCTTGGAGTGTGATGATGTTTGCTCCTGTTGGTATGTTGGCCAAAATTTGCTCCTGCATTCTTTTGCTATATGCCCAAAGTTGTTACAAGCATCACATCTTATATGTTTCATATTCCCTCCATAGCAGTCAATGGCTTTGTGACCAAACATATTGCAAGAAAACCAATATCCCTTAAAGTACCTGGAAGCTGATGATATTTTTGTTTGACAATTATTAGCTTGAACCATTCTACTTATGCATAAGGTTGCAACATGTCCAAAATTATGACATACAAAACATTCAACATTATTCATCGGAGGAAATAATTGATTATCACTTCCATAGTTAGGAGTAAATGATTTTCTTTGAAGACTTTCTTTCCTTAGTTGTTGATGGGGTTGACCTCTTATCTCCTTGTTGAGCATTTCATATTTTTCATTAGAGTTTCTTGCTTCAGTTTGTGAGCTAGATTCACCTTTAACAGTTTCATGAAAACCAAGACCAAATTTGATGGGAGGTTACCTTTGACTACTAAGAATATCATCTAAAATATTAGTACTATCTTGAAATCATAAAAGTTTATCCTTTTATTCTAGTTTACCTTTCAGGATATTTACCTCTACCTAATATTCCTCTTCCTTTTTAAGATACTTCTTCGTCATGATTTCTTCAAATTTTCTTCCTTTTTCCACTTGTTGCTTTAATTTGAGAATCTCATTTTCTTGCTCTTCATCTGCTTGAGGTAGTTCTTCATTCTGCTTATTTGAATTTTCAAGATCTTCTCTTAGAGAGACTATCTCATCTTCAAGACTTTTATAGTAACTCGATCTTTCTATAAGTTTCTTGATTGTTGTATCCTTATCATTTACTTCATTTCTCAATGATGTTTTCATCCTGTAGCCTTTGACATGGATCTTCATTTTCCTTGTACTTCTTCCTTACCTTGTTTCCTTCCTCGAACTGGGCTTTTAATCTGGTAACTTCTTCTTTGTAGGCACATTCCCTTTTATCAATTAGATCCTTTTGATCTCTAATTGTGTCTATGAGTTTTTGAAATTCTGCCTCTATTTGATTTCTTTCTCTTTCACCCATAAGAGAAAATTAAGTTGTTTCACTCTCACATTCATTATCTTTGAATGAAAAGATAAATGTATCACCAAAGGACAACAAATTCGTACCTGATAATTATTTTTCTTGTTCATCTTCATTCTGAGGTGATTCTGAATCTGAGGAGTTGCTTCCACATAATTGCCAATCGTCTCTCCCACTGTCACAGTTCCCTTTGAGATGTCTTCTTCTTTTGAGTTGCTCTCTTCTTTAGCTTCTTTCCCATTGTTTCTACAGATCTCCTTCAAGCAATCAATCTTCTGCCAAAGGACCTGCTCTATTTCCAATTGTTAGGAATATACTAAATGGGGGGGGGGGGTGGTGGGGTGAATTAGTATTTACAAATCAATAATTTTTTCATTTCCATAATTAGATTTATATACACTACTTCAGTGAAGGGAACTAGTATGTGCACGCAATTGTTCTTAAGGAAACCATCGTATATCCAGTGAACTTATGATTCGGTTAATTCATCATATGTTGATATCTAATCAGTGTTTCAGTACTTTATTAAACATTAAACTATAAATATGTGTAGTAATAACAGAATAAACCATCACACATAAGCCACACACATGAACACCAATATTTAAGGTGGAAACCCAATGCGGGAGAAGAACCACCTACTGCTGTTGTCTCTGTCTTCTTTTTAATATAAATAATAATCTGTTTACAATCTTGTACTGGTGTAGACTCATACCAGTACATAGGCACCCACTTGCAGAAGGCTACGACCTTCTCTCGTTCTCTAGCTTTTACTAGAAGGGAGCTACAACCCCCTAGCTCTTGTACTAGCCAATATGTTTACTAATACGTAGGCACCGACCTACAAAAGGCTACATCCTTCACTCGTTCTCCAACTACTACTGGAAGGGAGCTCCAACCCCTTGATCAAATCACCAGCCACTACTGGCAAGAAGCTTCGACTTCCTCACTGAAGGCTCCAACTCTCAGCATCATCCTCCAGGGACCACGTTTCATGAATTTTCAGACTGCATACTCCTGGTACACAAAACTAAAATATCAAGGCCATGTTTCATCAAATTTTCACACTGGACACATTAGTAACATTGAATTTCAAAATCAATCACCACTGCAATACAACCATCAAATTCATCTACATCAACCAATCACTGAAACCCAATCATCAATCTATGATATAACTGAAACTCAATCATCAATCTCTAAATCAACCATAACTGAATCAATTAATCACTGGCACCTCTGACATACTAAATCAAACAATCACTGAACATCTAGCACAACCGAATCAACCATTCATAAAAAACTTAATCAAATTCAACCAATCGACTAGAACAGACAGATCACTACAACTAGTGCACATATCTGAACCTAGAACGTTGCATCAACAACCAAAACTAACTGTAACCTCAAAGTTCATGTGTTAGAATATATACTCTCCTTCAATGAAGTCAACCTGCGTGTATACGCTACTTCCTTTAGCCCAACCTGCATATACCTCTAAATATACTGAATCATAAAACCTCTGGACCATAAACTGTACCAATCAATGACATTTTGAAGATCTACTATCATATTTACAGAGTTCATAATAGATAGTAGCAAGGATCACCTTTGTTACTCAATCATTCAATAAATAAGACATAAAATCCTTTTGCATTTAGTTTTACTTTAAGATCTAAGAAGAATTCATTGACAAATAGTAGTGAAATAGCAGCACTGATTAAACCTCCTTCATCATCAAAGAATCAGGCACATACTTAGTCCAGATCAAGCAAAGCATCAGAAACCCATAACATGCAAATTTTCTTTTGATCTAACACTTCATAAGATATTCATTCCTTGTACACTTATCCCTTTGATCTTCTCCTCCTTATATAATATTAGCCTTTCTCAATACCTTGGACCAAAACCTCGGACCAAAACCATGGACCAATACCTCAGACCAATACCTCAGACCAAAAACTTGGATCAATACCTCAGACAAAAACCTTGATTTTCCATCCCATACACGCTTTTCCTTTTGTGAAAGTGCATGCATATGTATATGCTTCTTCTGTTCTGTGAGCCCACGCGTATACACTACTTGGACAAGGTGAACCAACGTATACTTCTTAAACCATTGTCTTTCTTCAATTTCTTGATTATGATCTATAGTCCTTTGTTCCTTCATCCTATTCTTTTGTACCATTACATTGTTCCCTCTGAATAGACCTATTATAATGTGATTTTCCATATTACTGTTGAAATGATTCCTTTGAACCGCCCTACATTTTTTCACATATGTAAACACAACTTCCATGCATTTTGTCACATCTGATATCTCTCCTATAGATTCATCTAGTTACCTTATACAGGTGAGTTATTCTACTACAAGTGGGTTTCCATAAATTACAACACATGCATCATAATGCTAACACCACATAAGCTTCATCTTTCAATACTCCAGTAAAAATGATTGATTTCACAACCATTTAATATACCTTCCATTTATGTTGCACTGCTAGTGCCTAAATTGTCCTCACAGTGTCCATTCTTGAAACTAGTGCAAATGTTTCATCATACTTCCACGTTATTGTTTGCAACCCTTAACAAATAGCCTTGGTTTATCTCTTTTTATCCTTCCTTTGACATGGATTTTGGTGTTATAGACCCACTTTACACATATCACTTCTTTTCCTTGTGAAAGATTCACTAATTCCCACGTGTCATCCTTTTCTATTGCATCTATTTCTTAATTCATTGTTGCTACCCATCTTTCCTCCTTGTTGCATATTCCAAATTAATTAAGATCGTCTACATGAGAAAATAAAACAAAAAGAGACTTCATACATGTGTTTCTTTCACCTTCATTTTTCTCATATCACTCAAATTTATAATTTTTTGTCTTCTCAAGCTTGCCAAAGATTGAATTGATGTGTAACTTGAAGTTGAACTTGGAGAATGTGGAATTGTTGATCTTTGTTGTGCACTTGGAGAAGTATTTGCTTAAATTCGCAATATTGTCCTATTGTTTGTTGAATGCATCACTTGAGGACTACTTTGTTGATATTGAATAGGTATAAGAGTCACCATTGAAGTAGTATGTATTGCTGCCAATTCCTCTTTATCTTTTGTGGTAAATGTGTTGCTACATTAACTGTCTTATGCAAACTTCCATATCATGCTTCCTCTTCTATGAACTATACATCTATACTAATTATGAACTTTTTGATTATTAGACTATATAACTTATATGCCTTGGGATTGTCACTATAACCCAAAAATATGAATTCCCCCCCTTGCTATCTAATTTATTTCTTAACACATTGGGACATGTGCATATGCCACACATCCAAACACTCTCATGTGAGTAACACTATGTTTTCTCCCACTCCATGCTTCTTCTAGAATCATGTTCTTTATGATTTTGGTTGGACATTTGCTTATGATGTAAGTTGTGCATGCTATAGCTTCACCCAAGTATTTATTTGGAAACTTCTTTTCTTTTAACGTGCTCCTTGATATTTCCACAATTGTTTTATTTTTTATTTTTTATTTTAGCGACACCATTTTGTTGATGTGTGTATGCTATTGTAAATTATTTGTCAATTCCATGCTCCCTACAAAAATGTAACAAGTCATTCAAGATGTATTCACCACCTATATCAGTTCTCAAATCTTTAATATAGTGCCCACTTTATTTTTCAACAAGAGCATTGAATTGAAGAAAGTGCTCAAACACTTTATTTTTATATCTTACAAAATAAAACCATGTATTTCTTGTATAGTCATCTATAAATGTAAATCAATAATAACTTCCACCAATTCAGAGTGTATGCATTGGTCCACAAAAATATGAATGGACAATTTCCAATGGTGCCTTTTCCCTTATTGAATTTCCTATTGGAAATGATTATCTATGGTGTTTTTCCAGTATGCCTCCTTTAGATAAGTTGTCAAGTTTTTCTATGTTGAAAATATAGTAGCCATGGTTGGTATTTTGATCATGCAAAGAAATACAAAATTTGAATTTAAATTTTGCCTCCAAATATTTCAATTCAACCTCCTAGTGCTTTAAGTCAGTTGGGCCCCTAAGAGGCGCCCATTCAACCCCCCTTCAAAGTTTATAAAAAGGATACCTCTCCTCCAAATTTGGTACATCGATAATGTCTTTTTTATATATGATCCAACGAAGTTGGGAACAAAAGGAGGAGGTCAAAAATCTATAGTTGGATTTAGCACATGGCTTGACACTTGATCTAGTTCTTGGTTATTGGTTTGGAAATTATCTTTTTATGGTTGTTTTTGTTGAAATCTCTCTCTCTCTCTCTCTCTCTCACATAAGGAAAGACATTTTCTTGGTTTTCTCCTTGTGAGTTTTTCCCTAGTCTCAAGCCTAATTTATGTGTTTCTTGTCTCATTGTCTCATGGTTATTTTAATTTTATTTCATGTTTATCAGTTGATTTTTTTCTTCTGTGTAAATGTTTAATGATATTGGGTATGTAATTGATGCTAACTGAATATTATAAGTAGTTATCATGATTAAGAAAAAAAAATTCTAGCTTATGCCCTAGAAATCTCAACATGGTATTAAAGAACAAGTTAAAGAGCAGTCAGAAGAAGACAAGCACTAGACTTCAAAAGGAGCTAAGATCTGGGAAAGTTTTAGGCATATTATCTAAAATACATTTTTTTCTAGGATGAAGTAAATTCCAAAGAGGGCCAATACCCTTGGTAAATTTTGGATGCAAGGCCAAGTTAAGGCTGAGTTTCCAAACTGATCAACAAGGCATTGATTCTTTATGGAAATAGGAAATTGTTTTGTGGCATAGTATGCTAATTTCCTAAGGCACTTTACCACTATGAAATAGTTCCAAGATAAGAAAACATGTGAGTTTTATGAGTCTAGTTCATATGTGGAATCTTGAATCCTACACATTTCATTGAAGTATAACCTAAATGAGGTATGTAATTGGTAAAAAGATATGAATTTTGGGTTCACTGTACACAAGTTCTAAGACCTTTTAATTCTTTAAATGATTGAACTAAAATGAGATGTCTATGAACATTGCGAGGCTTGAATTAACCTTGTAATAAAGGACAAGTTACATATTTTCTTATTTTAGGTTCTACAGATGCAAAGTTTTGTGATTCATAAACTATAAATATGTGAAGTTTTAAGATATTTATGCAAAATCTGACCTACCTCTATGGGAGATTTGAGCTTAAAGAGATCAAAGTTCTAAATTGAAAAATTCCAAGTTCTATTTGAAATTGATCCAATTCTTTTTTTATTTATTTATATTTTCCTCTGTTGTCCATATCCTAAGACATGGTCTAAGTTAAGTCCGAGCTCTAATATTTTTAGTTTTCCTGAATCACATCTCTTATGAAAAAATGATCCTAAGGATGTGGTCTATGATATGTGTGGTAGTGTGTGTGACATATGAATTATTGACAAGATGGAGGAAGGTTCGAAGGTTGTAGATTCGTAATATACAATTTTGTATCCCTTTGTGAAGAGTAGGTCCAAGTCTTCCTCTACGATACATCTTTGATAAATCAAAAGGGTGACTAAGTTGTGGGACACTATTCAAATACTCTAGTCACATTGTTTACCAAGCAACTATGATATGATCCAAGGCTTATTCTATGGCTATATTAAGCTTCGTGATATGATTTGAATCAGAGCTTTTGTAGTGTCAAGCGTGTTTCAAATCCAAATTCTAATGAAAAATATCTATGTTAGTATTGTCAACTCAAATGACGAAGGTTGACCAATTTTATTAATGAAATTTGTTTAAGGCTAAGATCTGAGATTGTCGCATGGGCTGAATTATATGAATGTCTCTATGTTGAATCCAAGTTCCTATAACTTTCATTCAATCTCACTATGCCATAATATGATTGTATTTATATTGACTCATCCAAAGCGACTATGAAGGGAATCTACCTTGTACGATAACATCCAAGTTTGAGGTCATCTCTGCAAAGTTTAATTCTCCATTCGATGCTAAGGTATTATACATAAAAGAAAAGAAAAATAATACTTTACAAATAAGATTGACATGATTGATCTAAAAGAAAGAATCTGAATATTATAGATTTCATATCCAAATCCATGCCATTATATATGATCAAAATCCATGCTTCTTCGAAAGCGTTTAAGAATATGATCTCTCAAAATCTCATTGATAATCTCCCTTCGAGTTCTCTCGTAACCTATGGAACAATTAAATAATGATCGGTAGCTATGTAAAAGTTGATCAATTTGCAAGTTCAAGGAATAGAGTCGGAACTCTAGAAATAAGAAAAAGGTCTACTGAATCGTCTCTCTTCAAGTCCAATATCTTTAAAGTGTTAGCATAAATAGTTGAATAAGTCTTAACCTGAATGATTAAATTTATTGTAAAAGGCCATGTAGTTGATACATTGTGATCTAAAGCATGGACATTGGAAATAAATGCATGAATGTCAAGCTTACTCCACTTGCTAAGAAAACTTCTCTTCTAAGCCTAAAGTGTGATCAAATTATTTGGAAGTGTTACACTAAATTTTGTTACCATGACTGTCGATTCGGATCTCCCTTCATCCAATGAGGTCTCAAGTGAATCCCCTATGAAGCTTGAAGTAAAGAAATACTAGGGAAAAAAGGAATTTTGGGTTGCATGACTTAAAAACCATTTTTTAATATCTGCACAATTTTCCTAGCCTACGAATGTGCGGTTTTTACCATTGTTGTTTGCGTAATTCTGCTCACTCTCTTCCACTATAAACTACACAATCATGTTCACACAAGTAAAAATAAAAAATAAAATTGTAGAAGCTTTGATGGAGGAATCGTATCCAAATTAGAAACCTTGAACTACTGCATACCTGCTCTTCATCCGTTGGTTCATGGAACTAATCTCTTCCTCTTAAGCATCATATCCCTTGAGAAGAGGAACTAGAATCCTCCTCCTCTTGCCTATAAATTGAGAACAAGACTAGAGGAAGAGAGAGACTTTGATTTATAAACTTGTGTTATTGATTTTGGGTTTGAAGAGATTATCATCAAAGGAAGGAACAGAGGCCATTGGAAGAGGCTTGTGACATCAAGGCTACCAAGTTGTAAGCTTGGCCTCCTTTGAATTTCATACAAAGTAGTTTTTCTTTTCTAATTGCATCTATTTTGATGTTATTTGTGAGATTCCTTGATCACTCGCATAGTTTATAACTGATTATTGATTTAACTATATGTTGTCTGTTAATTTAGGGATTTCATTTAGCTTCTATTTTAGCTTCTCTATGCATATTCCTTTTGGAGCATCATGGACAAGTTGTGGAAAGCATTGGGAAAGCCTCTAAGGAATTGAGAAAAAGATGGTTGTGGAAAGCAGTAAAATCACTTCTACAAGAACATCGCTAATAGATAAGTGATTCTTCACGTACTACATGTTTCATGTTTCAGTTATAGGCTAAGAAAATATATCAATTCTTTAGGTGTTTATTACTAGGTTTTGTTGGAAGTCTAGGGAGATCCTTCTTGTCTGCAAGAAGTGTTTTGTCTGCCTAACAAATTGAAAACCATACTGGGGAGTGAGAGTGATCCTTTGTGTCTTAATGTGACCCTTGACACCTTTAGACCCTTTTAAGAATTGAAATTTATGGTTTGAGGCCTTTTTTTTTTCTCAAGTTTTTAGGTCTACCCATTTTTCCTTTAGAAACAAAGCACAAATTTGTGTAGTTTTTTGCAGCGCACATGTACACTAAATTGAACTAGTCACCCGCACAACCCTGTAATTTTTTTGAAAAAGCTAAGGTTTCTCTAATTTAAGTCCGAATGTTTTATTTTTATGATTTCTTAAGCTTGTTTACAGTCTTATAGAGTCTCTATCAATTTTATTGGGTGTTTTGAATTTTCTTTTTGAAAAATTCTTAATTTGATTTCCATTGGTTATTGCTTAGAGGTTTGTCTCAGATTCTTAACAATTTTTGCATGTTTCTTCTTTCATTTTTGCAAAATAATTCCCCCTTAATTGCTTAGGGGGGTTGAATTGTGTCTGAGTGTTAATCACCTTTGAGTGTCATTACTTTTTTCTTGGATTTTTTACCCAATTTCCTTTACTTACACTTGATTGGTTCTTTAGTTATATTGGTGAAGGAAAATAGTCTTGTTTTTCTTTCACTGATTTGGAATGATCTTGTGCTTGTTTTGAATAAATTTTTTATAAACCAAAATTTTGTCTCAGTGAAAATTAACCACCATCATCATCATTAATTATATTCAATTAAGCCATTTAAAATATCATAAAATTAAAGTTATAATTTCAGAAAATTAAAATTATAATTTCCTAAATTCCACAAGGAGATGAGAAAATTGAGAGATTCAACCCAAAAAAAGATTACAAGGAGAACAACGATCAAGAAAATGGGTGTTTAGCGAAGTGGTAACAAACATACCCTGAAATTTCAACAAATTCTTCGTGGGATCGATCCCATTAAATCATGACAGACCCTACCCTTCCGTTTCAGATGGGTCGTGTCAATCAGAGGAAGATATTAAAGGAGAAAAGCATGCGACGACAATCAGTACCATCGATTTGGGAATTTGATGTACCAAAACTCCATAAATATGTGGGGAAGAAAATGCAACGCTATGAGCAGTCATGGAGGGTGGAAAGCTCTTCGATTCTTTCTCTCCACGGAATTGATCGAGCATTTCCGCATTTCTACGATTTATTTTGATCATTTTAACCAAGAAAGTTGATATTTTCAACGAAGAAAGTTGGCGTGCATGGAAATTTTTTACGGAAAATGAAATCCATGGCTTTCACGACATACCAACCCTTCTCTTTCAAACCAGTGGAAGATAATAAAGGAGAAGAACAGTATCATTGATTTGGCGCGCATGTTCAGTGATGGTAAAAAAAGGTGAATTATGTACGAAGGCGGGACTATGTAGAAAGGAAGGACGCCGTATCCTGTCAAGTTTCAACATTGTCGGTACCATCGACATGGAAAGAAAATGCAAGGGAATGACCCGCCATCAAGGGTTAAATTTGATGCCCGTATGCCCGTATTTCACATTTTTACCCATAAAATACGTTTTAGTTTTAAACCTCCACGTCATGCGCAACTTGCCATTCATTTTCAAATGGGCATGTTTAAAAATTAAAAGTTTTAAATTTTTATTTTTTATATATTATATATATATATATATAATATATATATATATATATATATATATATATATATATATAATATATATATATATAGATATATATTTAATATGGTGTGAATCTGTAACAGTGTAACCTTATAAATTTATAATCTCTAGAGTCCAGACTCCGGCTGGGGCAACTTGCAGTCGTACTCACTCCCTTGAATTCACAAAAATATGATCATCCACATGCGTACTTAATCCTCAGGCCAGGACCAGTGTTAAAAACTTAAACCCGTCGATGGGTCTCTAGCGCGTCAGAGAAGCGCTAATTTAAAATTGCGTGTAATTTTTTTTAAATTTTAATCTTTACTTGTTTAAAGAAAATGTAAATATTATTCTAAAATGCCGGCTATCAGAAATTTTTGAAAATTCAAGGATATTTCTTATCCTCGGCAGAGTCGGCACCTCGTTCCAAGTTGCAACTTGCAGTTGCATTGTACGTAGTATCCGACTCATGACTAATTCATTACTCTAAGTTGCAAGTTTAGCGTTTATTGACAAAGTACAGTGATTGGATGGCTATCAGATCTGCGGATTTTACATTCAATTCGCATTCAATTCACAATCGGTTTTACCGCTTGAGCATTTACAATGAAACTTACCACTGTTACCACCTACCAACTTACCACCTGTAAACTTTAATATGTACGGAATTCTATTAATGAGTCTTGTAACGGCCCGCAGGGAAATAATCCATGATCCATCACTTAAAGCTTTATCGTCAATTTACCACCGAATCCCGATCACTTGTGAATCTGTGATGTGTTGTATCCTGTAAGTTGTAACGTCTTACCTCAATATTCCATATGAAGAGAGCAAAAATAGTGATGACTATAACAGACTGATAGCGAATGATGGTAGACGCGCCATGGGAAAAGAAACAAAAGCACCTGCAAGCTGCAACAGCTACTTAGTCACTCCACTGGGTTGATATGAGGTTATGAGGAGGAGCATTATATAGCATATGGTGTAAGTCGCAGAGGACTTCCAAGTTCCTGCTAACCTAGCGTAGTGTTGTTTGGTTGGTCGACTCATCGAAAATTTAAACAGAAAACTTCAGGTAAGCGTGCTCGATTTTAACAAACCAGTTCACAGAGCACAGAGGAGGTGGAGTTGGTGAGATCGTTGCTCAAAGTGGACACCTAAGGAGGATGGTCACATGGTAAGTACCCTCCTACTGTTTCAATCTCAGAACCCGAATATTTGTTCTATGTTCCTGCATTTCTGTCAAGGTTCTATGCTATTAACTACCGCCACACTCCGTAGTGGGCACTTCATTCTATTCAATTTAGGAGTG
This sequence comes from Pinus taeda, assembly GCA_000404065.3. Lineage (NCBI taxonomy): Eukaryota > Viridiplantae > Streptophyta > Pinopsida > Pinales > Pinaceae > Pinus > Pinus taeda. The sequence goes on along the minus strand of APFE030779107.1, from coordinate 2,829 downwards.
TGGAAGAATCAACAAATTCACCAGTTACAATAGTCACTTGAAATTTGACTGCCCTTTGTGCAGTCTGGTCCAAGTTCTGTCCATATATTTGACTGTTGGGTTTCGCATTGAATGAATGTTTGAGTATTGGGTTTTGCATTGGAAAGTGGGTATCACAGGGTTTTGCTGTGATTGAATTCTGAGTAAGGGGTTTACACCCATGAATTTTGCGCAGTAAGTCTTTTATATGTTTGAAATTTTAGTAGAGCTTGATGCATTGAATCTATTTGTCTTTAGTGGGATATTAAACCAGCTGAATTCTGAGTAGTGGGTTATACTGTCTTTTATATGTTTGAAATTTCAATAGAGCTTGATGCATTGAATCTATTTGTCTTTAGGGGGATATTAAACCTGCTGGATTCTGAGTAGTGCGTTATGTAAAAAATTGAGCTTTGTTTTGTATTTGTTGTAAAAAATTGGACTGGACTTTCAACAACGGTTTGTGCAGTAAATAGCATTAGACTGTTGGGTTTTGTCTGAAATGAGGTTGAACACAACTTCTTGTCTGCAAAGTAGGTTGTTGGGGGAGCCACCCAAAGGGTGGTTGTATCCAACCGAGAAATCATGCACATTATGTTTTTGGTTTGAAAATTATTTCACAACTATTGTTCTTTTATTGTACAATTTGAAATTAGATGAAACTTGTACAAATAAATTTTAAAAGTCATATGATGGGCAGTTTAAAATAAAAACGTCATAAAAAATATTCCTTGACGGGTAGAGTCACCCATCAAATTTAACCCCTGCCCGCCATGGATGGTGGAGATCTCTTCGATTATTTCCATGTACATTTTATATTTATATTTAAATTATTAATATTTTATAATTTAAATTTCAATATATTTATTAATATAATTGTGCATTTGATTAGATATATCGACTGCATTTGACACGCATGTTCAGCGATGGAAAAAAAAAGGTGAATGATTTACGAAGGCTGGTCTATGTAGAAAGGAAGGACGCCATACTCTGTCAAGTGTCAACATTGTCGGTCCCATCGACATGGAAAGAACATGCAAGGAAATAACCGACCATGGATGCTGGAGATCTCTTCAATTCTTTCCCTCCACAGAATTAACAAAGAGTTTAAGGGTAACAATTGCCTTGACAAAGACGTCATTGTAAACTCCGTCTATGTAAACGGTAACAGAGACCATGAGAGAAGTGGGCCCGCAAATCCACGTACCCAAGTAAAGGGAATCTGCAGTAGGGATAAGGGTCGCCGAAAATGACATCCATGGCTTCCGCGACAGACCTGGTCTTCTCTTTCAAATCAGTGGAAAAAAAAGAAAGGAGAAGAACATGTTATGACAATCATCAGTATCATTGATTTGGCGCACATGTTCAGTGAATGGTGTACGAAGGCGGGACTATGTAGAAAGGGAGGACGCCATATTCTGTCAAGTTTCAACATTGTTGGTACCATCGATATGGAAAGAAAATGCAAGGCAATTGACCATGAGCTTTAAGACTAATTTCAACGTACATTTTATATTTATATTTATATTATTAATATTTTTATTTAAATTTCAATATATTTATTAATATGATTGTGCATTTGATTAGATATCTCAAGTACATTGGAAAAAAAAAGGTGAATGACGTACGAAGGCTGGACTATGTAGAAAGGAAGGACGCCATATTCTGTCAAGTTTCAACATTGTCGATTCCATCGATATGGAAAGAAAATGTATGGCAATGACCAGCCATGGATGGTGGAGATCTCTTCAATTCTTTTCCTCCACAGAATTGACAGAGAGTTTAAGACTAATTTCCACGTACATCTTATCGTCGAAGCAATGTTTATCTGGATGCAAAGTAATTGTGGTTTAGGCTTAGTGTAAGTAGAATTCAAATTTAAAATCATGGTAAGATTTTTATAAAAAAGTAATTTTTTTGTGAATTTAGGTTACAGTTGTCAAATTTTAACTAGAGAAATTTTGGTAAAATTTCCATAAAATTAAGTAGAATTTTTTAAATTCAAATTATAGTTGTTAAATTTCAAAATTTTAAATGGTCCACAATTTTTTATGATACCCAATCCATTTCCACCATCAAACACACTATTCAAATATTTTTACCAAATTTTTTGAGAAAAACTAGATGAAGCGGTGGTTTTATGTCCAATTTCATTGTTCAACGTGGAAAACTATTGCATTATAGGAGAATAGACAGTGTACTGTAGTGGTCAAGTTTCAGGCACGATAATCAATATGCAATCAACTGCATGTAAACTTCTCAACAACATGTAATGGTTAAATGTTAATCCCACAAACTTAGGAGTGGTAGTGGACAGTTGGTCCTTTGTATTTTATAAATAAAACATAATCTGAATCCCAATGTTGAAGTGGACCTAACATATGAATACACTTAGGGTTAGGGAGAGTTGTTAGAGAAATGTTGTAGGAGGATAGTGTTCGCTTACAAATACTGAAAATTTATATATATATATTATATATAATAACTATTATAATTATATTTCTGTTTTCTTCTTTTTTCGTTCTAAAAATTTTAAATATGTATTTATAATGTAATATTCATTTTTATATTTTAATTTTTGATATAATTAAGAAATAATATAATGATTTTGGATTCATAACATAAGATGTTTTTTGGTTGATGTAATTCTCAAAACCACTTCACCATCTAGCCTAAAAGATCTGAATTTACTCAGCTACGTTACCCTATGAACACTATCTTTAGAACCTGATTTAGTCTTGTTTTCTTGACAATTGACCCCATGGCCCAATGGTAAAGGACATACTTCTATCCATCTAAGTCAGTGATTCC
>APFE030779102.1:0-16175 GCA_000404065.3 Pinus taeda | reverse complement strand
AACTTATTTTTATTAAGCTTATTAATTAAGTATTAATTATTATTTATAAATAATTAATTATATTTGATGATGATGATGATAGTTAACGTCTGTTAAGACCAAATATTGGTCTATCGGACCTAAAGAAACAAATTATTTATTTTGATTTAAGATTTTATTCCTATGCTCAAAAAAGTTTGGAGAAAGCCTCCCCAGCTCATATAATTTTGACATTGTAAAAGGCTCAATGGTGACAACACAACAAGTATGATATTTTTGCAAAGCAATTAATTAATTATTAACTAACTCGAATTATTAATTATTAATTTATTGTTAACTAATCCATAATAATTAGTTTTAATTTCATTATTAATTATAAACTAAACTTAAACTTATTTAATAATTTTTATTAATTAAACTTATTTAATTAATTAATTTAATATTTAAAAGCATGTAATTTATTAACTAATAAAAAACAAATATTTATATTAATCACAAATAAAAAACAATAATTAATTATAATTATAACTAAATGATGATTATTAATTAATTAGTTAATCAATTAATAGTTAACCATATATTAATTATAATTAAATGATTTAATTAATTATTTTTCAGATGACCGTTTAACAAATTTAAATATACATCACCATATCTTTTTGTTTCATGAAGTGTATCATTCTCTAGAAAACATTTAGCGCCATAGTTTTCTGATTATAAATTTTAAACCAATCTCTGTTGTAGGTAACATGAATGGATGTTGCTTGATTTTAGACTTTTTTGATCCATACTGATTTTGATAAATTCTTTCGGATTAATCACATCATGAGTTTTTGGTTGACGTTTCGAACCATCTAGTGTAGTTCATCATCAAGACAAAGGTGAAAAAATCAGTCAGTCAAAATGTTTAAATAGCAAGGATGCATCTATTCCAGAGTTAACCGTTAGGAAATAGTTGTAATGAATTAGCCATTAAAAAATTAGTTGAATAAATTTATTATTGTTTCGTTATGTTTTATTTTAATTTATTAATATTTTTAATTAAAATAATATTGAATTCAAACTTAGTTAGATTAATTTAATAATATAACTTTTTCCAGAGAAAAAAAAGAATTTTTTATTAAAATAAAAAGTTACATAGCATACGCATTAAGAATTCAATTTGGCTGTATGAAATAAGATCATATAGCCCACAGGATACAGTCTTGCCTACAAGCAAAAAAAGGGAATGCGGCCCTTGTTATCAGGAGTGCAGAGAACAAAAAATCCAGTTGGCCTAAGCCTTCTTGCCCTTCTTCTTCTCCACTTTTCGCCAGCCATCCATGTTGTGAGTGGAGTCAATAATGGCAAGCTGGTTTTCCACTGTGTTGATTGGCTGTTCCTTTTCTGAATCCGATCCTTCAGGGATGCGAATTCATTTATTACCACTTATTTCTAGCTGGATTTCTTGTTCCTTTTCCTCATTATTCACTTTTTCCTTATTATCTTGCGCTTTATCCTTTGCTATATTATGTTCTTCTTTCTTTGCTATAGCTACCTTCTTTAATGCATCATCTATATTCTGCCATCCTTTCGGCTTCCTTTGTTGTTGCTTTCTCTTGTTGGGGCTTGGACTCGCATTGTACAGATGACTTATTTGTTGACATCCCCGACATCTGAAAGTTGTGTTTTCATAGTCCAAGGGTTGTTTCCATTGTGTATTATTGAAATTTAGAATTATGCTTTCAGGTAGTCCTCGGCTGAGATCTACCTCAACACATATTCTGGCAAAGGTAAATATTCCTTTTAGATGTCTCTCTGCATCTATCTTTAAAATTCTCCCCAAGGTATTTCCAATAGCTGTTAAAGCCTTTTGATGCCAAAAATGTAAAGGGAGGTTATGCATCCTAACCCATACAGGCATCCTTGATACCACCATGGTATTGGAATAAAAGTCAGGAAACCAAGGGGTAATAAAAAGTCCAACACTGCCCCAGAACCATGGCCCTTGGTTGAGAACTGTTTCCTTTTCTTCTTCTGTGTTAAATTTTACTATAAAAAACCCCTTAGGGTATAGGTAGATTTGGCAGTTTTTTGTCCATACCGAATGGATCCATTGATATAAAACATCAGTTCTAGGCCAAAAGCCATTAAATCTACAAATAACTGCATTTTTCTGTAGATCTGAATATATATTATTTACCTCTGGTATATCGATGGAGATAGATGGGCTCTCCGGAATTTGATCTACAATGTACTGCCCGAGGGTTCAGTGCCAGCTGTGGGGTTTTTCCCTTTGCCCTTCACTGCTTCTTTGAAAGACCCTTTGCTTTGCGAGCTAGTTCCAGAGCTTTCAGCACCTCCTCGTAATCTCATATTGAGAATGATTGTGGAACCTGACTTGATGTTGTAATCATGCATAGTTCTGCAGTCCTGCAACGATCTGCCCTCATTTAATAGTTGTTGTTCCCCAGCCGGGTAGCCAGTCTGAATGGCAATATTGTTCTTCAAATCTGAAACCCTGTCGCTATCATAAGCCCAAATCAAGGTTGTGCTTCCTTTTGGCGTTCTAACAAAAATTTGAAAACCGGACTTGGTAATCTAGTTTGGCTTGATACTTATTAAATCAGATCTATCCAGATCCGTATCCGATCTGCTAAAATCTTGTTCTTGAAAAGGTTTGTCCAGGGCATAAATGCTGCTGTGATGACAACTGCCCATATTTGATCGGAGATGAACCGGGGAACCTCTAACCGCAAGAAACATGGGCCTAAGCTCTCGCCCCTTTCCTGTTCATCGACCATACCTTTAAGAAAATGCCAGAGAGCGGCAATCCATTCTTCCCCCGGCAGTCCGAGGTGGGTCAGTGGATCAAACAGCCGCATCTCCTTCCAAACCGCGGTAAAAGAATTAGGTTTTTTCTGAGATCCATACTTTGGCTCTGCTCGAATCCCAAAATCTAATCGCTCGTATATGAAAAAGCTTTGATCTAATCCTTTGCTCAGGAGGATCGACTTACTGGTTGCCGATGTTTTGCCCAGAAGGCTAGTTGCAGGAACAATGGCGAAATCTGCTATGAAGGTACCCTTTCTTGTGTTGACTAGCTAGAGAAGTCCGCGTAGAACCATCGCATGCACGTTTTGAAAATGCAGATCCGTTGCTTTCGGCGAGTTTTGGGGTGATTCGGCCCCTCTTTCGATTCTGCAGAGAATTGGACCATCATCGCATGCGTTCAAAAGCTGTGAGCTCAATACGATGTCCAGGGAGTCAAAAAAGCAGATATCTCCGCATAAATTATCAACTCGAACACCCAAGATTGCCATAACTTCGCTGGATCACGCATAAAGGGCCGCAGGAGTCGGGTTTCCTTAATTTAACAATATAATAAGAATGGAATATTTGTAAATATATAATTAAAAATAAGTTTAATATGGTTATTATTAAAAATGAATAATATTCAACAATTATATTTAAATAATATTATATTAAAAGATTGGATAATATTTTAATAGGGAGGTAAAAGAGGATAATAATTGCAATATAAAAATAAAAATAATCAATTATTAATTATTATATTTAAAAAAAAAAAATTATGAAAAGAGGGCAGGGATCCAACTTCTACTTAACTTCCAACCATCGTCTTTGTTAAGATTAATAACACATTTTTCAATTTCAATTTCTTCTCGAAGCTTCCTATGATGGAAGTGATCAATCTTGGTGATGACTCAAGAATCCTTGATGCAGCAGATATTAAGCACAACCTCTCTCATTCCTTGGCTTTAGCTAAACATGCAGTGAAATCCAATCACCATGTCTGCATCGAGGATTCCCAGGTCATTGCCAAGATTGATCACTTCCATCATAAAAAGCTTCGAGAAGCCATATAAATTGAAAAATGTGTTATTAATCTTAACAGGGACGATCGTTGGAAGTTAAGTAGAAGATGGATCCTCGCCCTCTTTTCATAATTTTTTGTTTTTTAATAAATATAATAATTAATAATTGATTTTATTTATTTATTTTTATTTTTTTTTTATATTGCAATTTATATCTCTTTTGACCTCCCTATTAAAATATTATCCAATATTTTAATATAATAATATTTAATATATTGTTTGAATATTATTCATTTTTTAATAATATCCATATTAAACTTATTTTATTATATATATTTACAAATATTCAATTCTTTTTCTATTATTAATTATCTAACTATTTTTTTTTTTTTTTTTTTTTTTGTATGCTTGGTAGGACTCTCCAATTTTCATGTCTAATACACACTCCACTACAGGCGAAGGGGTAGCCCAAGATTTGAACCCAAGACTTTCGGTTCGGTGAGACTTTCATTTCCATGGCCACTGCCACTTGAGCTACCCCATGTGGACTAAGCTAACTAATTTTGAATTCAATATTATTTTAATTAAAAAAATAATAAATTAAAATAAAACATAACAAAATAATAATAAATTTATTCAACTAATTTTTTAATGGCTAATTCATAACAACTATTTCCTAACGGCTAACTCTAGAGCAGATGCATCCTTGCTATTTAAACATTTTGACTGACTGATTTTTTCACCTTTGTCTGAATGATGAACCGCAGTAGGTGGTTCGAAACATCGACCAAAAACTCAAGATGTGATTAATCCGATTTTTTTTATCAAAATCATGAATGGATGCTCCTCAATATGTCAACTATGCATTACAATCATATATTTTTTCTTATAAAACTACATCTAAAATAAACAATTTTACATTTTTGAGGTCATTACTTACCTCTACTCCTCTATCAACAAAGTTGTTAATCCATCTTCTATATTTGGACATTAAACTTATTTTTTCTATTTATCCAAAAGCTTAATGTCCATACCTTAATAGTGGCATGTACCATTTCCTCCTCACACTCATAGTTGTTTTTATTAAACCTCACCTCGATATAGTTTCTTCTCAAGGTGGTCTCCTTTGTTTCTTATCCATGGTTTTTGTTTATATGGTTTCTTACCTTTATTCATTAAAGACAAATTTGAATTTTGAAATATGTTATTGTTCTGAGGCTTCTGTGATTAGTTTCTTGTGTAGTGTTTTCTTTTTCAAGGATTATCGCATCCATGATTGTTTAAATCAACGTTTCGAGCCATCCATTGTGGCTCATTATCCGGATAGATAAAAAAGATGTGGAAGTTAGATCTCAACAGGATGTATAAATAGAGAATGAGAATGATGGTGGCTGACATGTTTTTTGGTTAGGTTAATTAGTAATTAATAATATTAATAATTATTATGGTTTGTCCTCTTATAATATTGTTAGGTTGTAAATCCATACTGAAACTTGTTTTAATTGTGATTAATTTTAGAGACAATTTCTTTTAATTTGTTTTATTGTTTATAGTTGAGTTGATGTTGATCGATTTTAATTAATATATTGGATTTCTATAAATAATTAATTTTAATTTGGTTATTTGTAATTATAAGAATTTTTATTTTTAATAATATTAATAATATTGTTAAATTCATTATGATTGAAATTCAAATTAATTTATTTATGAAAAATTTCTTAGCTTGTTTAACTTCTAATTTAATTAATTCTAATTAATTTTTAATTTTATTTTGGTGTGTCACTTTTTATTTATTGTAATATGTTTTGGAAAATTAATTTTTATAAATTTTCTTGATTTAATTAGTTTCAAATTTAACTATGGACTAATTAGGACCAGAACTAGGGTTGTGAATTGGTTGCGAGAAGTGTAGAGAGGTGGGAAAGCTTGAGATAGGGTTAGTTCAGGAGTTTTAAGGTTGATTTAAGAGGTTAAGGTCGGAATCCAGTTGTCACTTATCTTCCATCCTTCATCACGATTGAGGTTGTTTTGGTGTTTTCCTATTTCTATGGCTTCTCTAAATTTTCTATGGTGATAATGATTGATTTTGGCTACTATGCTTTAGTTTTCGACATAGACATAGTGATTAGTTTTACTAGAATGTTCAGCTAGGGCTGAGGTTTTTGAGCGGTTGTGTTTGATGTCAACTGCATGTTCTTGAATCCTTGTTTGGATAGATCACCCAGTTTCCCCTATGTAGGTTGAAATATGTTGTGAAACATTCTTTGTCATTTTTCCTTCTTGCGTAAGGATCCATGTCAAATCATTAAACAAATATGCTTTCTTGGTGACAATTACTTGATATTCTTGCAACATACAATTTAATGTGATAGTTACTAGATTGCTAATAGATTTTTTTTCACCAATATCATCCAATTTATATTTTAAATCTTTAATTTTAGATAGATAATTCATAATGTTCTCATTTTGTGATAAATAATTCATAATGTTCTCATTTTGTTCCAATTTAATTGAAATAAGTTAGCTTTCCAAAGTATCACTCTATTTGTATTTATTGATTAATACAAACTTTGTAATGTCTATCATGTCTCATTTAATGTCTTGCATTTCCTTATATGAGAAATGATCATGTATTTAATAAACACTCTCAAGAAAACTCTTTCTTTGGCTTACCTTTTCTCCTAGTCATGAATTGAGCTTGCAAGGAGTAGTTAATTTAGCTTTCTCCCTTCACAATCATGCATTATATGCTTTCAACAAAGTCTGTCTTAAACTTTAAAGTTATATAATTCACGAATCCTAATTAATTAATTCTAGTTATCAAGAATCCTTCATACCCCTCTAACAACAATGGATCCTTTAGATAGCATGAAACTCCTATCTCTCTCTCCATAACAACTTTTATCACGTTATATAGCATGCAACTCCTTTCTCTTTCTCTCCATAGCAACTTCTATCACTCTCATCACCGTTGTGTACTTTTCTCAAAGAGAATCTTTACCTCATAGGATCTCACATGAGGTTTTGATAGAAGTTAAAAATTAAACTCACAAAAAAAATGAAACAATATACAAAGAGAGTTGGCTCTTCATATGTTGAATAGAATAATATACATGTGCATGTACATATACATATGTAGAAGCTTTTTATCCCAAAAAAAATTAATTCTTTACTTCATATGTCGAATAAAAAAATACACAAGCATGTAGATTTCTTCGTTTATTTTAACACTGAGTAACTAAATGATTGATTTGTTTTAACACTTGCTAACTAATAGATTTTTGGATACGTATTTCACTTACTATCGTTGCACGTCGTTATGTTTCTTTCGGGATGTTTTCTACGTGGGAGAAGACAACAATGACAACATTGAAGAATCCTAAAGTTGTTAAGATTGGGAACACACGAAAGTGGCCTTCTTAGCATTGTCTAGTATTAAAGTTTATCATCAACTTACTGTACTTCCAAGGACGTTGTCCTCCTATATTGTTACCAATCCTTCGATATTAGTTGCCTCAAAAATGGTTGTGTGTATACGACCTTCTTGGAATCTATGAAAAACAAACCTGTGATGCGATGTCCCCTCTGGATACTAGGTGCATGGGTATGGATATTCAGAACCCCTACCATTCCCTAAATCTAAATATGAAACTTTGATATTGACGATTCAAAGTGGCTTTATTTATGAACTGCCTATATCTTCAGTTAGTGGGACTGCGACATCAACTTTCATAAGCTTTTCCCTCTCGCTATTTACTTTTTGAAAATAAGGCAAAGTTCTCCTTGTCCCTATTTACTTTTTGAAAATAAGGCCAAGTGCATGAACCTGAGACCAAGGCACTGACGATGTAAAATTTTCCGCAATGAGATCTGGATCTCCTTTCCTGAGCGTAATGACCTTCACATATCCTTCCTTCTGACACGATGGAACCACTAAAAACATTGATACCACGTCGTCGTGAATGACTCCTCCCATGCGGTAGAGAGCGATCCCATGAGACCTCGTGCTCAATAGCCCTCCCAATAGGGAATTTCCACCACAACCAACAGTGTCGTCTGTAGTGACAATCATCGAGGCCTTATCCACCGTGATGTCTTTCTTATAATTTAGGGTGCTATTTAGAAGCCTGGTACCATCTCCCGATCCTGGACAGGTGAAATTGGGAATGGTGTGTGAAAATCTAGTTACCACTTTCATCTTCAGTTTCTTCCTCCCACCATCGGCAACCACATGTAGAATATCGTCTTCTATGGAAGGATAGATGATCATGGTGGCTTTGCAAGGAATTCTGCCAGGCCAAGTGCCTTATGCATTCGAAATCGTGCATGAGTCAGAATTGTTGCAAGTAACTAGTGGCTGAGGTGGAACGTAGGTGCAGAGAAGATGAAAGCCAATCCAGAGACATGAACGGAGAAGAACATTGAACCAGGAGGAAGAAGGTGCTTGAAAAAAGCCATAACATGGTGTGCGAATCATCGGACACTTGGACATCAGATATACGATGGATAATGGAAGCGTCATCCGTTGAAACACCATTGTCTAACTGTCCAACTACTTGTCAACGTTGCCAACTCTTGTAAGTTTATTTCGCTTCAAATTATTTTTCATACCAACGCTTAGGATGCAAGATAGTGAAGGTAAGGAAAGACAAAATAGGGCAGTAAACATAATTATTAAAAGGGTGAAAGACTATGGGAAAAATGAATGTACTCTTGACCTTGCAAGAGACTTCTTGAAAGACAAGTTGCTATGGCAAGGATAAATATGCAAGCATGGAGGGTAGGTAAGTTTAACGGGGAGAGATCCAGGCCCATAAAAGTCATTATGCCTAGCTTGCGTGACAAATCTATCATTCTAAGCAAGAAACATCTCTTGAGGGGTTCTCATTTTTTCCTAGAAAAATATTTAACTGTAAAACAACAGGAAGAAAGAAGGGAGGAAATTTTAAAGGTTAGGGCAGCAAGAGATGAAGGCAAGGGAGCATGGATTTATAAAGGCAAAGCTGTGATAGTGTGATTTTGACCACCTTCCAGGATAGAGCAGAAAGACGGTAATAAAGAAGAGGCAACAAAATTTTCAATAAGAAATCAGAAAGCAAGGCCAGTATGGGAAAGCAGGGATAAAGACTCAAATGTGAGTCTTGCATGTCAAAATAAATAACAATCAAGTCATACCCAGGTTTCCTTAAGATTAGTTTGTTGGAACTGCAGAGGTTACACATGGAGATGAGAACATGGGTTAGGGCCTATTGCGGAAGATAGAGACATATTTTGCCTCATAGAAACACATGAGCATGAAGGGTGCAAGACACCTCGGTTTGAAGGATACTAGAAGATGGCAATGTGGAACAAGGCAGCAGGGAATGAAAAAGGGCATGGGGGTATCATGGTTTTAGTAAGGGAGAAAGAAGGTCGTCTCATTCAGTTAGAAAAATAAGACTCAAATAAGCAATTCATTTGGTTTAAAATATCAGAAAAAGGAAACCACATCAGAATTGCAACATGCTATTTTGCGCTGCAGGTTTAAAAAATATACAAAGGTAGAGGGCTTGACTGCATTTGCAGCCTTAAAAGCAAATATTGCAACATATTCACAGCTAGGTGAAGTCCTTATAGTGGGTGATTTCAATGCTAGGACTGCAAGTGAGCAAGCTAGCATTCTTTGTTGTAAAGATGATTGTGACCCTATTTGGCTTACAAAGAAAGTAATCAACAGTGGGAAAGAATTTCAGAGGACAAGGGTTGCAATCTCTTTGGTTAACAATTTCTTTCTCTATGTGGGGCCTTTGATTTAGACATTTGTAATGGTTTGACTAGATGGGCAAAGTCTGATAATTTCACTTGCAATACTTACAATGGAGCAAGTGTGGTAGATTATGTAATTTGCTCGCATGGTTTCTGTGAGAACATGGAGGAAGCTTTGATTGGAGATCATATGTGAGACTTGAAATCAGATCACAAGCCAATTTATTTATGTTTCTCTTGGACTTGAAAGAAACAATTAGAGTAAAAAATTCAACATGTCCAACAAAATCTCCCACAGGGCAGAATTATTTGACCCCAGAAAATTGCAATACCTTCAAATGACACTAGAGATGCTCTTCGAGAAGGAGAAAATTACAATTCATAGCCTTCATAGTCATGAATTAACTCGTTTAATTCAATGCACACTTGCAAAGTGCAAAAGGGAAAAATTTAAGAAGTCTGAAACAAATTGCTTTCCAGTTAATGCTTGGTTTGATGAGGAATGAAAAAAGGCAAGGAGAATGTGGAAAGAGTCAAACAAGGATAACATAAAACTCAAATCTCACAAACAATTATTAAGCAGGAAAAAGGCCAATTTCATGGTTTCAAGGAGGGAAGAACTAATCTTCCTTGGGAAAAATAATCCCAAATTATTTTGGAAGGAGCTCCAACCGAAAAAGATACAAATTGGAAATAATATTACAGTTTCTAAATGGTTTGACTATGCAAGACAACTCTATGAGCAGGTTCCCAAGGTTGACCCTCCCCCTTGGTCAACACTGATACTGAACTCTTCACGGTAAAAGAGGTAGAGATGGGTATCAAGAAGTTGGGTGTTCGAAAAGCAAAAGCCTTAGCTGAACTCCAAGCAGAATATCTAAAGTGGGGCTCAAATATTCTTGCACCTCACATTACAAAAACCTTCAACAACATCATATAACAAGGGCTCCCCACAGATTGGACAATTAGTTTGGCAATACCTCTTTTCAAGAGCGGTGACGTCAATAATCCCTCCAATTATAGGACCATCATGATAAACCCTTTGTTTGCAAAGCTATTTGGAAGCATGCTAGAAAACAAAATTAGCAAGTGGGCAGAAGAAAGAGATAAGCGTGCTAAAGGGCAAGCATGTTTTAGACCTAAACATTCCATAGTTGATCATTGTATAACTTTAAGGCACATCATTGAAAATGTTTAGGAGAAAAATGAAGAAGTCTTTTGTTGCTTTGTTGATTTCAGAAAAGCGTTTGAATCAGTTCCTAGGGATAAGCTTTGGCACAGAATGGAGGAACTTGGGGTTCCTAAACATTTGAGAGCAGTTGTGCATAGGCTATATGAAGAGGTGAAAGTCAAAATTAGAACTTCAACAGGTATTTCTGAAAGTTTTAGAGGCGATATTGGGATCAAGCAAGGTTGCCCACTGTCTCCTACCATTTTTGGTTTATATATCAACAAGCTTGAGGAGTGGTTAAATTCGCAAGGGGGTGATGGTATCTATTTGGGCAAGTTTGTTATAAGGCTTCTTTTGTATGTAGATGACCTTATTCTGATTGGTAAATTAGATTTTGGCTTGCAAGAGCACTTACTATCCCTTGAGAATTTTTGTAGAAGTGTGGGGATGCAAGTCAATATCAAAAAAACGAAAGTAGTGGTCTTCTCTAAGAAAAGAAAACATAACCAACATAAGTTCTATTTTGAAGGCAACATTCTGGAAGAAGTTGCAGATTACAAATACCTCGAAATTGACTTCAACAAAAATCTAAGCTGGAATGGTTGTAGAAAGAAAATAACTTTGGGGGGTTGGAAAGCATTTTATGCTTTTCAAAATAGGTGTAGAGAGGCAGAGTTATGGGACTGGAAAACTACTCAAACTATTTTTGGGCTTCTAGTGATTCTGGTGATTCTCTATGGTTGTGAACTATGGGCCAGTAGTACATCCGACATGCAGTGGAGACAAATTGAGAACATTTAGAAGCGTTTGATTGCAAACAAATTTAAGATTAAAAGTGCAGTTCCTTATGATATCTTGTTAACTGAAACAGGGATTGCTCCTATTGAAGCAATTGCTATGGGTGAGTCATAAGGTATTTAAAAAAAATTGAGCAAATAGAAGAGGGTAGATGGCCTAAGGTTGTCTTTAATGATAGATTGTGCAAGAGCAAAAAAACTTGGATGCAGCAAAATAACAAATGGTTTAGTAAATGGGGTATTGGCTTGAATGTGTGTCCCATAAACAACAAAGAGATACAAGCTTTTGTTATGGAAAATTTCCACAAGCGTACTTGGGATAAGGAGCCACGAAGAAAGAAAAATTACTATATTGAAGTGTTTAATCCCACTCATAGTCTTCAACCAAAAGCATACATAGAGGCCAATATCTCTTGGAGAGCCAAATTCTTATTGCTCAATTAAGGACTAATTCTCATCAACCCAGTTGTGAAATAGGGCGCTGGAAAAGGCCAAAGGAAGTGTGGGAGGAAAGAGTATGCATTTTTTGTTCTTCCAAAAAGGTGGAAATAGAAAAACATTTCATTTTAGAATGCGAGGCCTCCAAAGACAACAAGAAAAGTTACGTAGATATGCTGGCAACTAGCTCTTGGGATAATCTATTTAGCGAGGGGTTTGACGAGAAGCTCGAAGCATTTTTTGAAGCTTCACAGAAAAAGGGCTGAATACATCAAGTAGATGAAGAAGTACTCTGTTCCATAGGCTATCTTTAGCCTTGTGGACGTTAAAAATAATTTCTTCTTTCTTTCTTCTTTCTACCAACGCTTAGTGCTACCTAGGCCTACATCGTAGATTTTCTTCTAAGATGAAGCATATTCTAGGCATATTCACGCCAAATTTAATTTTATTTTGCACATTTTTTTTTTTAAAATAAATCACCTTACCTCCATTTAAAGTTGAAATAAGAAGTCTTCGACTAATTAAATTAATAAACCTTGAAATAAAATTAAACTTGCTAGGGTCTTATGGGCGCTGTTGTGACCAGGGGCGAGGGCTAATATTTTTTTCATTCGTCCACACAACTTGTAATGATAAGCCCTTAATTTTGGTCGTCAGAGATCCAATGGCTAAGTCATCTGAAGGCCTTTTGATTTTGTAATTCACTATTTATTTATTTATTTGTTGGTAGAGTTTGGTTGAGAACTAAACAAACTCACTTTGAATGCCCAAGTGAGGCATCCCGAATTGCGATAATCGTGTGAGTGAGGACTTTGGTCCCTCGAGGTTCCAAGCTCAAATCCTCCCTGGGTGAACAATGTAAACATATGTAATATGTAATGTCCTACTAGCCTAAAAAAAAACCAAACTCACTCTCAAAGAATAGAGGATCATAATTTGGAATTGGTGGGGATTACATAATTAGATTTCATGATATTTATTCAAATAATTTATATATTTTAAATTAAGAAACATAACTAGTTTTTTTATTTTAGCAGTTAATAATGGCATGTGGACTATTCATGTTCAACTTCACTCTTTTCCCACCCACATGCACATTAAAAACTTGGTTTATTTTGTCATATGTGCTTCAGAGTTCATTTGTCTGACATATGTGGTTTATTTTGTCATATGTGCTTCAGAGTCCATTTGTCTGACATGGTCAAGTGCAGTGAAAGAAACACGAGTTATTTTTAGTGAGAATTTTTGGAAGCTTTTTCGACCTACTTTCTCTAAAATATGGCAGGGATTTATTGAAATCATAAGCTTGATGGGTAACCCCAAACAGTTGAAGTACCCTAAGGGTTTTTTAGGGTACTGAATCCATATATACAGTGAAAAAACCAGTTTAAATAACACAAATCAAGATTTCACTTCAAATTTTTCTGCTAGATTCCGACAAAAAAAAATCCAAAAGATCACACTTAAATATCGTAAAATAGTTTATTGACATAGAAACAATAAGCATCCCTTGAAGTTTCACAATTATTCCAATTTTATCAAAGGTTGGTTTGTTGACAAAAAGTTGGATTGCTTTAACTAAAGACCATTTTTTCAAATCTCAATCCGAAAAAATGCTATACATGTTAACTTCGGTTAGAATTGGGTTTTACAACTTGCCAACCCCTCAAAAAAAAGGGAGTCGTATTTGAGTTCACGCAACAATCTATATATCTATATGGTTTCCAAAAATTATTTATTGCCTATAACCCAAGCTACATAGAATTGTTTCTGACATGTAACATAAAAGTAACATAAAGGACCTTAGTGCTGATACCATTTATAAAGACCTAAAATTCAAATATATAATTAATTACATTAATTTATGTGGTTAATAATTAACTCACAAACTATTCAACTAATTAGCATATAAATTTCGAAAACCACAAGTAGAAAGACTTACTAATAGTGATGATATATCTTACTTGTGATTTCAGAGTTGTAACACTACTCAGATCTTGCTGAGTGCAACAAAATTTTGGGGACGATTCTCCACCCAACTGTAGGCTCAAATGCACATAATCTTTCTACAGCTGGCCACCTCCGAGCCCTCAATCAACTACCACTACCTGAGAATCCTTTGTCTCACAACATTCTCCTCTAGAAAGAATGAATGAATGCCTCACATCTCCTTTTTCATCCATTAAATAGAACTAATTGTTCTGAAAATAGGAAGGAATTGGAAGGGGATCCACGTGCACATAATCCATGTGGCAATATTCCAACTTTTATTTCTTTGTCTTAAGTTTACTTAACTCAATATTTTTCTTGATTTAACTCTTGCTTATTTTATTCATTTTACTTTTTGTTAATCTTACTTATTCTTACTATTTTTTATACTTATTGTTATACATATATTTATATAGAACTTCAATTTATTATTTATTATATTATTTTATTCTTTAGTTATTTTCAATTATTATCTTTTCTTTATTATTATTATTATTGGTTTCTGAATAAGGGGCATTACAACTGTAATTACTGATTTCTTATCATTTTTAAGGTGCAAGGTTCATAACACTAGTTGGGTGGAATTCGAAGGGAATAGGGTAGATTGGTATTTGGCAAGACACCTTATTTAAAGCTAGAGGTATGAGGGTACATGTATTGCAAAGTTGTCATGCTTCTCGGTTCTTTATTTGAGTAATAAGGACCTTTTCTTTTAACATGTTTTGTGTGATATAGTTGTTTGTTCCTACAAAGGCTGTTGTACCTTATCACACAAGTGTGGTTTGTTTCCCCTAAATAGATCATTTATTATGCATCTTGTTGGGCTAATCCCCCATGAAGATAATTATACAATGAATATTGTGATGTTGGTATCACATTGAAGGGATTAGGGTTGGAGTTTTGGTCGACCTTTGTCGCAATATGATTCATAGAGGATCTATTCAATTTTGCATCAATAACATGTGTTAGCTTGTGTTCTTGACGCAAGATGTGTTTTGATGATTCAAAAGATAGGTTGTTGTGAAGACTACATAATGCCTTGAACAATTTTCTTTCCCATAGTTTATAGTTCTTTGAATGGCTTGCCATATATCAAGGGACCCCCTCCAAGTCAAGGTTGGAAAAGTGTTGGTTGTTTGATTGTCTTTTTCCTTGTTTATCAACATTTTGAGATGGTGAAGGATATATTTTGGGATTGTCAATTTGATAAGAGTTGTTGGAAATGTCTCCAAGATCAATATTTATTTCTCTCATGGGGAAAATTCATTGTTAGCCAACTTTTTTTTATGAGTGTATTTATCTTGTTTAATCCTTTTTCATTGGGATTGGGAAATCCCTAAGAGTTTATGTTTGTTTTACCCTATGGAAGGCCATGTGTAGTGCTATTTTTTGGCATGAGGTCATTTCTTGCTTACTTTTCATTCCATTTTTCATGATTAGGTACAACAGTAGTTGCTAGCCAAATATATCTTAATGATAAACAATGTAAAAACTGTAACAACCCAAAGTTAAAAGCTCATGTAATAAAATTTAATAAAGGAAAAATAAGACCAAGGTAAAGGGACACTTATCCAAGCTAAATGTTGTGCAAAATATCCTAGTGGGCATCACTTGTTGTGTTTATGGCTAAGGGGAAATTGGCAAAGGAAATGACAAAGGATTCGAAAAGGCATTATTGGTATTTTATTTATAAAAATAAAGGAAATTAGGAGAAAAGGGAGGTGAAAGGTGACAAGTTGCATGCGAGGAGGAAATTGAAGGAAAACAATGGAAAATTTAAGAAATTAGAGGTTTCATCAATAAAAAGACCTTAGAGCATCAGTTGACAACTTTTTGTTAGTTCAGTTTTGGAATTAATCTCAGAGAGGAGAAGAGCACCAAGAGGAGAAAGAAAGCAAGCAAGCAAAGGAAGGACAAGGAAAGGAAAGGAAAGTAAGGATCAAGCAAGGAAAAGTTGGATCAAGCAGCTTCAACAGGAATACTTGCAGGTAACAGGCTGCATGTATGATTTCCTAGTTGGTTTTGACATGCATGGTATGTGCATGTTGGTATTTAGTTCTTTTGTTGTCATTAGCATGGAATTTATAGGGTTTCGACGATGGATTTTAGCCTCGCCTTTCCATTTCCGGATAGCCATGGTGTGATGAGAATTTTCACTATTTGAGCTTTGGATTACCTGAAGATTTTGGGTCTGACTGAGGTGGTCACAGGAAAATTCCCAAAGGCCTAGGAATCCCTTAA
>APFE030779092.1:123072-159569 GCA_000404065.3 Pinus taeda | reverse complement strand
TACTAGTCCCACTAAGACGGGTAGCTATCTTAGAAACAAACAGATTAAAGTTACTTCCCTTTCCTTTACGAGAAGTAGATAGGAGAGGAGCAAAGAATACCAACCTCAATCTTTCGCTTGGTTCCCTGCTTGTTCCTTCTCCCCTCTGACATATCTTTGCCGCTCTTTCCTTGACCTCTCCACTTCAAAGAGTACCTGTAAATTCAAAGCAGCATAATACCTTCAAAGTGCAGAGATCTACAATCATAAACAATATATATTGACCACACAAATGCATATATTATCAAACACACAAGAATGTGGAGGAAAACTTGAATAGCTTTATTGATGTAGAGATTAGAAGAGAGGATTACAGCCCATTGATCTGACCCAGCGTCATCCTTCCAGCATGAAAGCCCTTCTTCACCTCATGAAAAGCTTAGATCACCCAACACTATGATATTCCAGCAGAAAACCAACAACACTCCCTTACAAGGTACAAGATTTCAGCCTCTAACCTCTCTGGATCTCTGGGATGAGAGATCCATATATAGATATTTGCAGAGGTGTGAGTTAGCTTTGGATTTTTGATTAGTGTCATTCCACTGATAGTTCTTGGTCCCACTTGGAGATTTAATTGATCTCTTACTCATCCCTGGGCGAATTCT
The DNA here is from genome assembly GCA_000404065.3 of Pinus taeda. NCBI lineage: Eukaryota > Viridiplantae > Streptophyta > Pinopsida > Pinales > Pinaceae > Pinus > Pinus taeda. The sequence goes on along the minus strand of APFE030779092.1, from coordinate 158,922 downwards.
GAGAGGCAAGTGTCATATGAGAAGTTTCTAGAAGATTCCTTGATCATCCACCTAGCAAACTATCTCTACCATTTGTCCATTCTCACTCATCGCACCCTATAGAACGAATTTTTAGTATGCATCGCACCTCCTGTGTGTAGTAGGTGCGATGCATCGCACCCTGACCATGGAGCAAGTGAGATGATTTAGTTTTGACCAGTTCTGAGTAGTTTTTCATGGAGAACTTCTGGGAGATGATGTAATCAGCTGACCTTGTCCCTTTAGGGTATGAAACAACACTTTTAGGGACTTAGAAGCCCTTGTTTTATGGACATATGTGACTAGGGTTGCAGTGCCCAAATATGTCTATAACAATGAGTCACACCAATTTTCCTTATCTATGCCCATGTCCTCTAGATAGATCATGCAAAGACTCTCAACACTCCCTTATTTGTCCACACCCTCTATAGTCTTCCACCACAATTTTCATAGCTCAATACACCATGCAACTCCCAACACAGAGTCCCCTCTACATCCTCCCAAAATTATCATCAGGGCATGTTCCCTAAGCCTCGTGCATTGTCTTTCCAAAATTTTCCCCTTCAAATTTCCTCCCTAGTTCCTCTCTTGCGGCAAGGAAATAGGAAAACATCCTGAGGTCACCCTGTGCAACTTTGTAAACTGCTAACACTCTTCGCTAACTTTGCATTCCACAAAATCCTCTCCATTACATAGGATAGAGTCATATGGTTATGCATGTGAGGGGGTGACAATGACACCCCCTGCATTTACTCCCTAATTGTGTCCAAGGTGGTGTGCATGACTCTTGATCCACCTGTTACCCTATGATTCTACCCCCATCAGGGGAATTTTAAAACATATTATTAATAAAAATACAAAAACTTAATAAATTTAATTAAATAATGAATAACTTAAAATAAAAATATTTCTAAATATAAAAATGTGAAATGTATATATTTTTTGTAAGTCAAGATTCTATTCATTCTTCAAAAAAGAGGTACATGAGTAGAAAAATGCGGATTGTCTCACCCCAACCAAGTTTTTTGACTACCACAATCAGCATATGGTAAAGAAATAGAAAAACAACTAAAGGCACAATCCACAACTTAGGAGGCCAAAAGCACGAGTAAACACATAAAACAAGTAAAACACCATTAACCATACTAGTCATCTTATGTAATGGAGGTTGGGTTGTCTGAAATTGTTCATGGAGGAGGAGGAGGGAAGAAGGACCACCGAACATGCTCTTCGAAGTCGGTCATCCATGCCTCCAACATATCTACATTCTTGGTTAACATATTATGGCCTCATCATACCACCACGATGCACTCTCGAACATGGCACTGGAAGTAGGGCATTTTGTTCAATGTGGCAATAATCTTTGCATGCTCTTCCTATCACACCCATTCCGAGGTTTCCAAGCATTCTAATACCGACTGAATCAAATCTTGATAGTTTTCCAAACAACAATATTGTCTCTATCTGCATCTTGAATTACGTGCCTTCCCTTGTTTCCCCGAGTTGTCGTGGCGTATCTCTCCGCCCGGTTGCTGGCTCCACAAGGTGCAACTTCCACGGCCGACCATGAAACCACCATGAACACAACTACCACAAGCCCTAGAGACCGCCTGACCTAAATGACCAACATTTCTACCACCTTGGCCAAAGCTAGCGGTCATCACTGCCACCTGCAAGGGAGACTCCCGCCCCCTCGGACCATCCGAATTGAGCTTCAGTTGTGAAGAAGAATGAGAAATACGAGGTACTAGATGCATTATGGGAGAAATATCACTGTTGAGAATGGTTGGAGATAACTAGTGGGCTGCTACACAAACTATAATATCAACAATAGAGAATCTCCCCACACACACTAGTAGGACCATAGAAAACCAGTCCAAGATAAATGCAGGGAACCCCAATTCCAAACCAATGGAAAGTAACTAGACCCAAAATTCACCATCCCCGACCCTTTATAAGAAGACCACTAACCAAATCACCCAAGTCCAACATACCCTCTCCACAGAAACTACCAAACCTTGTAGATACCCGAGAAAGAACTACTGAGGATAGAGAGACAAATTCCATTCTGACACAGAGGAACACCCACCCATCCACAGTAGGACCAACAAATGTGTTTTAGAATCATAGATATGAATCCTTTCCCACCCGAGAAAACTACACACCATACACTAAATAGGAAATTAACCAAAATACACACCCATAAGCGGAGGAGGGGGCGTCGACGATGAAATCACCACCTTTCCCAGATAGGGTTCCCTTTGAACTTTTCACTCTCGTGCTAAAAGCTCAAGCTGCATTAGCCAAGATGATACCAAGCCCTGACTGCTTGGTAGAAAACCTCACAACCCTCCATAAATCTTCGATGGATTCCACATCCCGCGTGCTTCGAGGTTGATGGATATTTCACACAAATAGTAATAACACCTCACGTACACAAGGTGTCGTGAGAGGATGGGGAGGCTGGTCCTCGCACCATCGTTTAGGTGTTAGTCAGAAATTCCAATGCGTTACTTCATTAGCTTGGTTTATCACCCCGATCAGGGAAGCCTCTTCCAAAGCCACGATCCCTCTACACTCACAAAGGTGGACATCTTGTAAAAGTGAGGGCCAGTCCTAGATGAGTTCCTGACCCTAATGATCACTTCCCCAGTTGACGAGTTTGCTCGTTGCCTTGTTACCTTCTCGATCAACGTGCTTTGTGATTACATATTCGATGAGGGGAGCCTGGAGTGAATATGTTCACCGATAAGCTCAAGCCACAAACTATTGATCACTCTGTTGAGGGGGGACCCATTAATCAACTTTTGCAGCATGGAGGTTGCAATTTTAGAGTCTCCCGTGACCTGCGGTTTTTTCACCCCCATTTCCATAGCTACTTGCAATCCTTTCTCCATTGCTAGAAACTTAACCACATTATTGGTGGAACTACCACATGAGGCTGCAAAATACTTCATCACTTACCCCTTGTCATTATATATTTTACCCCCCGAGACTTGTTGGACTTTAGGTGGATTTAGAGGCACGTCAAAGTTAAGTTTGAAGAACCTCGGTGGGGGTCGGAGGAAGGTGGTGGGTGAGAATTCTCTCATTGGTGGAAGGGTAGGAAGTCCCAGAGAAATGGAGTCCAGGCTAAGAGCTAAAACTATCAAAATGTCGTGTTCCCTACCCTTCTCTTTCCAATCATCCTACGACCAATGGTAAATAGAGATAGTTTCCTTGATATTACACAACACAAATTTTCACACTTGGTTGGGCTAGATGGCTTCTAAGTGGATTACTTCCTAATTTCTTGCTTTCCAAAGGTTCTAGAGGACAAATCCTTGTGAAATACATCATGACCTGTTGACGATGGGGTTTTTAAAGAGCATCCAATGGCACATCTCTGATTATTCTTTAACACTATTATTCGACTGGTCAATCGCCCCAAACAATGAGGTAATCTAGTCCCATATATACCTTACCTTTGAGAAAAAGTTTAGTAAATGGTCAGTTGTTTATTCCTCACTATAGCAGAGAGGACACTAAGAAGGACCACAATTTTTTTTTTTTTTTTTTTCCTGATATTGTCCCACTTGAGAAGCTTTCCTTTCTAAATTAGCCATAGAAAGAATGAAACTTTTGGCTAGATCTTGGAATACCAGATCTATTTCCATAAAGGATTAGGATCTGGATCCCTTGAGATAGATAAAATCAAATAAGCTTCTTTAAGAGAGAACACAGATGTTGGAAGATGACCCCAACGCAATTTTTCAGGTTTCCCATTATTGAGAATAGGGTGTTGTTGGAGGATCAGAGTGAGGGTTTCCTAATCCAGAGGTGGTTCATGGGCTAGTCGGTGAGCTAAGAATTTCCACTCTCGCCATTTTGACATCGGGTTGGTTTCTTTTGATAAATATTTTACTCTCTCAACTCCCAAATGAGTGGTAAAGGATTGGATATCCCTAAGAATTTCCTCCCAGTTTAATCTAGGGTGTTGCATTCATGCCTCCTCCTAAAATATAGCCTTGCATCCATTCTTGATTTACCAAAAACTGTGATCATGTATACGATCCTTGTGTTCTTTTGCCTGATTCCAAATAGAGGATCCATTCAGTAGGTTATGATGGTTATTCAGAGGGTCCTTCCAGCCAACAATGCCTTATTTAAATGACCAAATTGTCTTCCAGATCTCTTGACCTCCCTGTAGCCACCTCCACCACACTTTGTCACTAAGGGCATGCGATAATAGTTATAGACCTTTTAGCTTAAGGCCTCCATGGAGCTTTGGTTTACATAATTTGTCGCTGGCCATTAGAGCCCATTTGTGACCAATCTGCGTTCTTGACCAAGGATATCTATGAAATTTGGAAATTAGATCCTTGTAGATGCTTCGAAGGGTCAGAAGGGACTAGAGTTGGTAAGACAAATTTCAAAAGGACAAGCCGACTAACAGAATTCAAAACCCTAAAGGTCCAACTGGAGAGCTTCCGGTCAATGTGATTGAGCTTTTCTTTCCAATAAGAAATATTTAAGGAGTTAGATACCAGCCAAACCCCGAGATATGTGCTTGGGAGTGAGCCAATTCTGAAGCCAAGGATTCGAGCTAGATGGCTTTGCACCCTTGGGTGAGTGTTAAAAAATAATATATTTGATTTTTCGTCGTTGATCAGTGTGCCCGATGCCAGCTGAAACTCCTCAAGGATGGAACCAAATTTCTTGGTTTCTTTCAGGGTCAGTTTTCCATATAACATATTTTCATCAAAAAATTGTTGGTGAGTGATAGGAGGGGATTCCTTGGAGATTTGTATGCCCTAGAGATTGCGGGACTCCATCGTTACCTTTATGAGTCTGCCTAGACCTTCAGCTGTTATGATGAAGAAAAAGGGGGATATGGGACCCCCATGTCGCAAACCTCTGGACCCCTGTAAGGTGAGAGAGGGTGCTCCATTAATAAGAATGGAATAAAAGGGGGTTACAATCATGGATTTGACCCAGCTATTCTAGGGGGTAGAAACCGAAAGCTTCAAGGATGGACAAACGATAGTTCCAATTCATGCGATCATAATATTTTTAGATATTGAGTTTAATGAGCATGCCTGGAGATTTGGATGAGGATAGAGAGTGAACTACTTCATGGGCCACCAATATACCATCTATGATTTGCTGAACTTCCAGAAAATCTGACTGTTCGGACCCTATAATCTTTTTCAATAGGGGTTTTAGTTGCTTAACTAGAATGCCTAGAATAATTTTATAAATAAAATTGTATAGGGAAATTGGTTGGAAACAACTTGGATCCAGTGTTTCACCTTTCTTTGGGATAAGTGTGAGAAATGTTGCATTCAAACCCGACTAGATTCATTGAGAGCAGTCAGAGTATTACACTAATTCATGGATTTCAACCCCTAGGAAGTATTATCCCACTTTGAAAAATTCAGAAGTGAACTCGTCCAGACCATGAGATTTTTTCGCATGGAGTGACTGAACAACTTCTTCCACCTTCGCATAGGAGATCTCCTGCATGAGAGCCTCATTCTAATCTTCCAAGATTAATTTCAGAATACATTGCTTGATTTTAGAGATGGGATCGCTCCGGTCCTTGTTAGGTTTCGTGAAAATAGTTTGGAAATGGCTAATCAACTCTTTGAGATCTCTTCATGTTACACTAGTTGTCAATCATCAGATCCATTGAGGGAGAAGATCTGATTGAAATGTCTGTGTTTCAACATAGTCATATGAATAATTTTGTGTTGCGTCCCCCTATTTCAACCATTGAAATCTTGATTTTTTCCCCCACAAGATTTCCTCATGTTTTCGTTGTTGCTCAAGGTCATTTAGTACCTCTCCCTCCTGAGTAGCGAGGGATTCAGTCCACCCTTCTAGGATGATTCGTTATTGGATTGATTGCATTTCTTCTGCCAACTTTCATTTTTATTGATGTATATTGCCAAAATTAGATTGATTCCATTCTTTGATTATCCTTTTTAATTCCTTCAGCTTTAGTTGGAAATTTTCCATTAGGTTGCGGCCGATAACTCAGATGTATTTCCACCATGCTTCAAGCTTAGCAAGGAATTCTATATTTTCAAGCTAGAAAGATTCAGAGTGGAAGGGGCAGTTCCATGGAGCCATTCTCAAGTGAATTTATAAGCATATTGGCCAATGGTTTGATCCGAGGTAGGGGAATATTGACGCTTGAAAGAATAGGTCTTGTTGAAGGATATTTTTAGAAATAAGAAAACGGTCTAGATGTGATGTGATCTAGGGATTACCTCCTTGTCTGATGTTCCATGTGAAGGAATCATTCTCAAAATCAATATCATCTACTCCCAGATCTCGGACAGTCTCCAGAAAGGAAAGGGAGATTAGATCAAGTCGTCTAACTCCTCCCTTGTTTTCTCCTAGGTCCTTAATCAGATTAAAGTCCCCATCCATAAACCTTCTCTAGGGAGCCTGTGCATTCAAACTTACTAGAAAGGGTATTCTAATAAGTGGTCCAGTTCCCAAAGGAAATAAATCTAGAGTCATAGAGGATTCCTAATCCTCATGCCCTACCCCTTGCATCCAGCTCCGTACACTCTGCCATGGTCTAACTTCTACTTGTGATTTCATTAAGATTTTATTGTGTTACATTGGTTTCTTAACATATTAATATATCCAGTTTCTCCTTCTAAATTCGTTCCTTCAAGTACCTCAACTTACCGTTGGAGTTGATGCCTCGTATGTTCCATGATCATAGCTTCATTGAGGTGGTGTGAGGAGAGATCATTGGTAGTACTCCATCAGGACATTGGTTTGGCCTGAGTTAACTAGGATCACCCCTGCTTCTCGAATCACTTCGTTGGTGGGTCCTCTACCTTTCTTCCTAGAGCTCAAGATGAATTCCACCCGCTTGGTAGGCGTTTCCTCAATCTCGTGTATCTAAATCCATTTCAGGAGGGGATTCTATTGATGCTTGGTGTTGCTCCCAGTCCTTAGAAATTTGATGGAATTGATCTAACTAATCTTGGGGGATTTCAGTTGATCCATCTGGCCCAGTTGCGCAAAAATGCTACCATAACCCTTTCATCAGAGTTAAGTTGGTCCCATTTGACATCATATTCTAAGATATTCCAGACATGGGAAAGGACTTTTTGGATTTATGTGCCCGCGCACTACTCTTCCGGTGACTTGCATTTAATTGGTTGTTTATTGTTAGGGTTTTCAGGACCTACCTCAACTTCCATTGCGAATCGAGGTGGAGGCACAATAGTGGGTGCTACTGGATGTTATTTTTGATTCGGCTCCACTAGGAGAGAAAATTGATTACCAAAGGTACGACTTGGGGCTGCTTGAGGGGGGCCTGATAGAGCTTGGGAAGGAGGGGCTTTAATGGTTGGAGGGCATTGCCTGGGGACTTATTGAATGCCTTCTGGAGAGGGATTTGGAGGAGGAGTAGTCTCCTACTGTGGGAAATCAAGAAGCAAGTGCCCATACTCATGACAAAGCTTGCATGTAAAAGTAACATGTTCGTATTCTAGTGGCTGGGACCAAATTTCATCCTGGTACTCTATTTCCGTTGACTCTAGGAGGGGTTGGAATATGTTCATGTAAAAACAAATGCAGTCATAGGAAGAGAATTGTCGTCACCTGGTGATCTCTGAGACTTGAAAAAATTCACTTATGGAGTTGCCAATTGAATCCAGAATAACTATTTCCCAAAAATCCTCTGGCAGAGTTTACAGTCAAACCTAGATGGGGCAGCTAGAAACTGTTCCTTCTCCATATTGTAACAGGGTTCCCAATTCCTCATGAATAAGCCAACATTGTTCATGAAATGAGGTCCATTTTCTAGAATGCAATTGCGGCCATCCAGATCTTCGAACATTACTCTGAAGAAACCAAAGGCACAAAGACAGAGATTAAATGGAGCTTTTGGTTTCCATTTTGAGTTGGATCCATCGGAGGATATCTGATTCTTTTGGCCAAATGCCCATAAATTTGCAAATTATTGCACGGTCTTGCACTAATTGTCGAGATTGTTCCAGGTGATGTTTATGGATCACCACTCACGGATTCTTTACAGCTTTTGGAAGGCATTGACCCTGCATTCGGGACTTCCATTAAGCTCTGAGCTCATTTGTTAGGGTTTTAACTCTGTTTTGAAGTTGTATGTTTTACATCTGGAGAAATATATTCTTCCTTAACAATTAAATATGCAGAGAACATAGTCACGGATGAAATGAGAACTATTACCACAAAACAGGTACCTGAGCCTAAAAACATGAAAAAACAACCCAAAAGTGAAAAAATTTTATTCGAGAATGATGTTTTTTTAAGGGTAAATTTTCAATTTTTTTTTAAATGGAAGTAAAAACCTTTTTTTTTTTTGAAAAATGGATGAAAAAAGACCCTTAAAAAAATTGTTTATTCCAGAACGATGTTTTTTTTTAAGGGTGAATTTTCAACATTTTTTTTAAAATGGAAGTAAAACCCCTTTAAAAAAAAATGGATGAGAAAAACACCCTAAAAAAAAAATTGTTTATTCTGAAAAAAAAAAAAAAAAAAAAAAAAAAAAATAAAAAAAAAAATAAATAATAAATAATAATAATAATAAAATAATAATAATAATTTGGTTACAATTTTGACATTTTTTAGCAAAGGAGTTAAAGAGAAAATATTCGGACTTTGCAAAACTGTAAAATTCCAACAATTCTCAGACATGATGTTAAAGATAAAATATCATGTCTCGAATCTTGATAATTCCAACTATTTCCTTTCATGTTGTTAAAGATAAAATATCTTGACTTTAAAAAACCTTGAAATTGTAATTGTTTTTTACCATAGCATTAAAGATAAAATATCATGGCTTAGAAAAACATTAAAATCTTTACAATTTTCAACCATGCAATTAAAGTCAAAGATTATGACTACAAAAAAAATCTCAAGTTTTCAAAATATTTCAAGCATGACATTATGAAAAAAAATTATGACAAAAAAATTTAAAAGTGAACCCTTAAGAGTAATTTATTTTTTAAATGAAAAATAAATAGCGATTTTAAAATCTTAGCCTAAGACAACTCGATACATTGCAATTTTTTTATAAATCAACCATCAAATTAACACGCGGTATAGGTGAACTCGACCCATTGTAATGAAAAATTAAAGACCAACCATGAAAATGATACATTGTGGGGGCATATTCCATTCATTATAATGGAAATTTGAAAATCAACTATCAAATTGCCCATAATGGGATCACGTTGTTAGACAAGCATCGATATAGACCCTGATTTTTTTATTTTTTTTATTAGTTTTCTAATTTAAATTTATTATTTTTAAATTTTATTTTTAATTTTCAATTTTAATTTAAAAATTTTTTGTTTTATATTTTCAATTTTTAATTTTATAATTGTTATGATTTTTTTGTTTTGTTTTTTAATTTAACTTTTTTTAAATTTAAATATATATATTTTTTTCAATTTTTTTTTAAGAATTTTTTTTTTTTTTTTTTTTTAATTATTATTATGTGGTTGTATTTTTTTTTTTTTTTTTTTACTTAAAAAATCAGTATGGATGTATATATATTTTTTATTAATATTCAAATTTTTTCTTTAAATTTTATGTTTTTTTTGAAATATTTATTTATTTATTTATTTTTTGTTTATTTTTTTTTTTTTTTTTTTTTTTTTACAATTGAATTTTGTTTTATTTTTACATTTTTATGGGTGTTTTTTTAAATTTTATTTTATTTGAGTTTTTTTGTCATGGTTCCTTTTTTTTTTTAACATGAAAATCACAAATATTTAAAAAAATTATCCACACTTAAAACATTACAAAATTAAAGTGTAAAAAATAAGCCCTCTAAACAAAAAGGGTTGATGTTACATCAACCCTTTTCAAAATCAAGATGAAAATCACTAACATTTAAAAAAGGTGTTCATACTTGCTAACAAAAAAAAAAAAAAAAAAATTGTCAAAAACAACCCTCTAAAAAACAGAGGTTGGTGTTGTATCATCACTTTTCAAAATCAGCATGAAAATCACTAGCATTGAAAAAAAAATGTTCATACTTGATACATAAGAAAAATTAAAGTGCTAAAAAAAGGGGTTTTTTCTAGCATCACCACTTTTAAAAATCGGGTGATTTTTTGCTACCTCAAAAAAATGGGTACTGGTTCACTTTCTCGTTTGATCGGTAACTATATATGTTAGAGGAAGATATGAAGGGGTGCTCACTATTTTACCATGCTTCCTTTTAAATTCTTGTGTGGTTGCTTTTCCTCCTCATAGCTCCCATATATCAATGAAATTGAGGTGAAGGCCTCTCATCCATATAGTGGGCCTACTTATCATATGTATTCATCAACTTCAAATCATGTTTGTAGTGGTTCTTGTGTATCATCAGGGAAACATGTTTAACTGGCTATTTTTTGTCAGCAAGGCGGTTGAATCCTTGTTCCATGACTGTCTTTTCCATCAATACATCTTGTAGATACTCTTATTTAGAATAAGGGGAAAGCTCATCTACTTTTTTTTTTAGTTACAATGGGGAGGGTTTCAAGAAGTGCAACAACATGGGGTCTCTATGTCTTCCTCTTCTTGGAAATTAACACCATTTCCGGGTGCTTCCTATATCCTCTCAATCTTCTAGCAGCAGGTACACTCCCCAAATATTTTTACATCATCATCATCTTGTTCATCTCCTTTGTGGGGGGAATTAGCAACAAAATCCTTAGGAACCCTTGTAATTTAAACATTGGGTGGATCGTTTTCCATATGGAAAGGTTCTATGAAAATTTCTACAGTTGCGAGGTCATGGGGTGAAGCTACAACTAGGAGGTCATGGCGTGGAGATGCAGCTGCAAGGTAATGGGCGGCGTTTCAACTGTGAGTTCATGAGGCAGAGTTGCATCTGCTAGGGAATCCTCTTGCAGGGTAGCAACATTTGCATGCAACGACCTTCCAACTATGTCATCCTAAGTTCTCCCTTCCTTTTGTAGTGCACTAACAACCAAAAATTTAATGAGGTCATGGTGGGAAGGGGTTTCCAATGGTCACTTAGATTTATGTACTGATTGTGCCGTATGCTCTAGTCTTTTTGCAAGAAAAAAAGGCATGTTAACCAACCTGCCATGATTAAGTGGTCTAACAAGGTGTGTTCTTGATAAACAATTACATACATCCCTTCACACGTGAAAAATATTTGTACAAGGAATGCAACATCATCATAGGGTAGTGATAATACCTTCCTCTGAAATCATGTGTTTTTCCTCTCCAACCGTTCACATGCCTCAAGGAATTGCCGCAAAATATCTAAATTAAGGATTTTGGGGGGATATTACTTTCTAGGCTCTTGAAAACTATATGCCCCACACCCACACTTTCTTTTTGTGCATGCCCTATAAAAAAAAACCGACAAGGTAATCCTTCCCTATGTTTCTTAGTTGAATCAATATCTTAATATGTTTCTTTAACGATCTCTCCATTATATGCAACAATCTTAATCACAGTCCTCCTGACATCTGCCTCTTTCTATTCAAAATTATTCAGATTCTTGCTACCGTATATTCCCGATAAAATGTAAAAGGGCAACGTGCCATGATCCTTTTCAGAATCAACCCAAAAAGAGAGACAATCCTTTAATGAACCCTCCATCGATATGCTATCAATGCTTAAATAGTTGCATCACTCCCTCCCATACTGCAAATGCAAATGGGCACCCAAGAATATGGTGATTTCAAAATTAACTTGTACCTTAAAGGGTGTGGCGTTTCCAGAGTAGCGGCTGGAAGCCGATGCATCACCTCTGGGTAGCCACTGAAGAATCTGCGCAAAGTTGTCCATCATCGCGTTCCGTTATCGCTCGAGGGCTTCTTCGAGCAATATTTTGATAGGATCTCCTGCCCCCTCGTCTTTCTTCTCATCCGCCATGGGAGGCTGTCGGGATTTGCGAGGCTGGTCTTGCAAATGTTCAACCAGTTCAAACCCTAACTCCTTATATCCCGACCTCGTTGGGGACATGCAAAGAAAAACAGAGAAAAAGCAGACCGCTCTGATACCACTGACCCGGATTTAAACAGGAACGCAACAAAATACAGAGATAACCATATGCAAAAAGATGCAGTGGAAATAATGCTTCATTTCATTAATGGAAAATACCGAAATATGCTTACAACCAGAGATGGAAATAAACCAGCTAGGGCGATGGTAGCTTATCTCTGAGAAGAGATGTGACGGCTACATGCCTCTGAACTGTTCCGAACTGTGTTACAATGAGGCTCGAAGGCCTATTTATTATTGAGAAACAATGGAAACCCTTTCACATTCCAAAACCTAACCCCAGAAGATGAAACGCCAAATTGTGGGCCCCGTTTTGGGTAAATTGGTACATCAATTTCCCGGGGTCGTAACTTTGGCATACGATCTCCGTTTGACGCGTATGATAGCTCGTTAGAAAGATCTATCAGAGAGCTACCACTTTGGAAGGGAATCATCGGTCCATGGACCCATGTTGCCCCCAGATTTCCCAAAAAACGTCGTTTAGTGCCTCAAAACGGCTCCAGAAGCTCAGGACCCGAAAAACTGCTAAAAATAGTAAACTGTGCTACAATTTAGGAAACTAAAAAAGCTGAAAGAGACAATTGTGGGGGTCCAAATGGGATAGGTGGGTGGCCATCAACATCCACCTAGATCACATGCCCTGATGATAATCTTGGTAGGATGGAGAGGGGACTGTATGTTGAGGGCTGCATGGTGTATTGAGCTATGAAAATTGTGTTGGAAGACTACAGAGGGTGTGGACAAATAAGGGAGTGTTGAGCTTCTTTGCATGATTTTCCTAGAGGACATGGGCATAGAGAAGGAAAATTGGTGTGACTTGTTGTAACATCATTTGGTTATGATAAGTTAGTATATTAGCCAAAAATAATTTTAAAATGTTAAGTTACGATATGGATGCAAAAGAAAGAAAAGTTAAAATGTTAGGCCAATTTAATGTTTTATAGGCATCCATATCAATAAAATGATAGGTGTTAGCTGCCCTAAACAAATAAGGCAAAAGAAAAATAAAATGTTAGGGAAGCAAAAAGAAAATAATGGCTTCATTTCATATTTTTATAAATGCACAGGATGCTAGTCAAAATGCGCCACATTGGGAAATATCAAATGTTATCTTCATATGCAGAAGGAAAGGGGCAAAGGATTAAAGTTTTTCTCTAAGGTTTTATATATCAATTAATTTTGGTGTATTAATCCCCTATTCCTAAATTTTAAACCCCAAAATCACCCCTCCACTCATATTTTTCTCCACCCACTTATTCCTTAGTTTTAACACCCCTGTCATACAATGCAAATATTCCCCACTATGCAATAAATTAATTCTTACCGACCCCACCGAGTGCCTGTCACATGACGTTAACTCTCTACCACCTCTCACCTCATCTTTGCCCATCTCCCAAGATCCGACGGTCTGCATGTAGGAATTTACAGGGTAAGTTCCTCAGACAGAACACCAAAAGGACACCGCTCACAAACAGATCACAGATCAATACACCAGTATTTTGATGTGGTTAAAACCCTCAGAGAGGGAAACAGTCCACGGCCTGCGCCAACGTGGCTACTACAGGAAATTAATTAATAAAGAATGAAAATTTACATAAGCTTCTCTCATGCACGGTTAACCTACAAATGACCCTCCATGCGCTTTAAATAGAATTCATGGACCAATCGGGTGTCAAGCCACGGATCAAGTGTCGGTAATACCGAGGAGAGAATGAACCGTCGGATCACTACATATCGTGACCGTCGGATTGTAAGTTACAAAATGTACAACGGTAAAGAAACACACTTTACCTAACTCTAACCTAACTCTATACTAGACCAAGTTGAACTTAACTATTCCTATGTGTCGGAATATCCTAACACTGCATAGCATTTCGACCCGCCTTCACCATCCAAACTTTACCATTGGGGGGGTCCTAAATGGGCGATATTCGAAACCACGCTCGCCCCTACATGTCAACACCATAGCTTTTCTGACACCCATCGGGTGAAACTGTTAACCGCTCCCCCCCCCCTCGAAAAGAAGTTTCTCTGCCTCCTGATACCGCTCTCCTACCCTTTGCACTCCTGCCACTCACCTTCCGCCACGTCATTTTCCCGTTAACTCCACCAATTACATCCGCTGCCTCCAAATTAATTCATTAAGCAATCAATTGATTTAGTCATATATCTAACGGACTCACGCCACCTTCAACGAAAAAACCACATCATTATATAAACCTCCCTTTCACTCATTAACTGGTTACTGAATTCATGCATTGTCACTGTTATTGCTCTGTTACAGGTTTGTTGGACTAAATGCCAACATTTTCACCTGCCAACAACACTATCTTCTCACTTTCTTTTAGCATATTACCTCTATTCTTGCCCGAAATCCTAACTCCTCTCTATGTATTGAAGCCTCCAATCCAGTTTTCACTACTGTCCTTAGCCTCATTCGAAGATGCCTCCAAAGGATAAGGGACCAAAAGAACCTATCAATCCTCTAAGCTATCCTCCCATTGACTTTCACCACATCCCTTTGGTTGACAAAGACCTTAAAATCCATGAAACACCCTGCAAATTTGACCTTTTTGAGATGTATTATTGGCTTGAGGAAAAATACATAGACAAATCCAATGACATTCAGCTATGGGAATACAATTTATCCCACTAAGTTTTTCTCCGTACCCACAGCACCCTAGAATTTGTTAGGAAGTGTCATGCATGTTATTTGCCAAGCCAAAGAGCCATCATTGCCCCCACTGGTGAAATTATGTTTACTATCACTCCTTAATCCATAGACCAGATGGTGCATGCCCCCACAATAGAAAATTCCACCCCCTTTTCCTATGAAGCACTTGCTGGATTGTACCAGAAATTAGACTTTGCCAAGAGGGCCAAAACACTTGAACTTTTCTTAAGAGAAGATGCCTCATTGCCAAAGAAAAATCCTCCCTATCCCTCCTATATTCTCCCTGAGAGAGACAAACATATTATCAAAGTCATCTATTACCTCCATGACTACTACTCAGATCAGTGGGTAGATGAGGCCATCATAGGATTCTTGTCCATTTCCTCTACTGATTCTAAACCCTCCATCATGTTTAACTTTAGCCAATTTCTTGCAGATTCAATTCATGAGCAATTTATCAAATTCCATATTGGGGAGGTGTTCAAGTATGCTTCTGTGTTAGTCTATATGTTCTTATATTTTTAGGGAGACAACATCAAGCTTGCTTTACAAAAGCTGGATGCAAAAGGGATCCAGCAGTTAGTCATCTTTTGGACTACTCTGGTGATAAAGGAACAAAAGGAATACACATACAAACAATTCGTAGAGATGTTTGTGCATCCAACAATCAGTCTCTTAGGCAATAGAATAGAACCAAGGATCAGTGAGGAAATTAGAAATGTATTACAGCTATTAGATCAAGTTCATACAGGGGATTGGTACCTCTATCAAAACTATACAGAGTTGAGAATATTTGGGTGTGAGCTTGCACCTTATAAGTTTCCTAAATTCCTCCCAATGAGGATTTTTTCTCTAGATTACATAAGACAGATGCTCAACATGGATGAGATCCACTTTGCCGCTGCCAAGAAGAAGTCCCAGTTCAAAATTAAAACACATATTGGGCCTTTCATTTGCAACATCAAGGAAGCATGGGAAGAAGCAGATAAGATATTAAAATAAATGCAGTTCATCCTTAGCTTCACCTAGTCATATGATCCATTAGGGATCATTTCTAAATTAAGAGTAAAAACGAAATCTATTGCTTATTTTCACACAGCCAGACCAGAGATAGAGAATTACAAAAACCAGCAAGAATGGGTTGAGAATACCCTACAAGAGGTAGAGGAGCAGCTGGTATCATACTCTACAGTACATACTTATACCATGCAGGAGAAAATAGCTAAGAGAAGCAAAGAAGAAGCGTCCCCTTTAGGGACTAAAATTTTCAGTGAAGGATTCAAAATTATGTATAGAAAGAAGGCCAAGCTTAGTTCCAAACTAAGCCTCAACAATGATTCAGAGTAGGAGAACATTATCACCACTAATGAGCCACTTGTTTCCTCATTAGTGGGTGATCAAATCACACTATCTCCCACTACCTCCATGGCTTCACAAGATCAGCAACAAATGCAGAGAAACACATCTACTACAGGGGAGACAGGGAAAAGTATAATGGACATTTTTAAGGAGATAAAAGTAAGGAATGAGGCCTTGAAGATTAACACCTACAATTAGTTCGAAGTAGACTTCCGGTTCTCAAAGCAGGTTGTTGTCAACCCTTGATTCAGAGAAAGGTAGAATGAAAATGGCATTCCTTCAAGCACAGGTTCCCCAGCCCAAGGCAGTGTCAGACTACAAGAAGACAACATTTGAGTTTGATGTAAAAGACATACATCCCATTGACCAAATGGAGATGCATAAGAAGACCGGGGAAATCATTTTCTTCAATGTCACTAACACTGCTATGAGTTTTTCTAAACTGTAGGTTACATTAGCCAATGTTCAATCCCAACTGAAGATGGAGAAGGTCTCTGCACTGCCAAAGACACTAGCATAAAAACTCTGGAGGACTTGGTGATTAAAGTGGGTTATGACCCTGCAAACATCAACGTTGCAAAAGAGCTTATAAAGAAAAAGAATTTAGACATAGTAGCATTAAGGAAGCAGTTGAAATTTATAGCTACAGAAGATCCTTTGGCCAAGGATATTGAAGAAACATAGACACAAAAGGCAAACATGATGAAGCTCATCATGGAGCAGAGTGCATAGTTGAAGCAAATGGAGACAAATATGGAAAAGATGATTAAAGAAAAGGAGCAAGATGCGAAAATGACTGTTGTCCCTTTGGAAGCACTTCCTATCACAACCATTCCTACAGTCACATCTTCTACAACAAGCACAAGGGATGTTCCTGATCAATTGGAAAATGCAGTACAGAACATGTCTCTACAGACCAAAGAGATCAAAATATTGCAGGCTCAAGTCAATCTTCTACAAGATCATCAAACAAGGACTGAGACTTTTCATGTAGCAGAGCTACAGAGAGCTCAAAATCACATAGAGGCATGGAAGAATTTAGTAGTTGAGTCCTCTATTGGCTACACATTGGCTCATGCTAAAGAAATCATATGGAACAATATCATTGAAGAAATAGATGAAATATGGCCATGTATCCAGATTATATTTGAGCAGAAGGAATTGATGGAGAAATCCAAGCAAACTATTTCCACTATTGATGCTGAATTGGGAGAAATGCCTGCTACATCCAACATCATCATAAAGTTCCTCAATTCCAAAAACATATATGAGCCGGATGATCTAGAAGTAAATGACAGAACAAAAACTATCCTGGAGATAAAGAAAGTTCTAACAAAGAAGAACTTGGTTGTATAGCTGACAGAGAAATGCCACACTCTGGAGGTAGCAGCTAACATGTTTTTCACTAGAATAGATGCATTAAACAAGAAAGGTATGCCTTCTCTATTTGTGATCAATGAAAAATTGATGACCTGGGAAGATTACAATAAGAAGATTATAAGAAGCTTCAAGACATTGCAAAGGATACAACTAAGTCTTCTAACATCAAAGGTTCTATGACAAGGAGATCTTTTTACGAAACTATCAGCAACATAAGTTAAATCCAACATGAGATCTACATGAGATCTACACATTTTTGTAGCAAAACCCACTTTTTCTCGGTATACTGAGGTAGATGAGATCTACCGCAAGGTAACAAAGATTGCTATTCCAGATGAAGAGCAATGGTACAAGTTGTGTGAATTCAGGGATTAAAAAGACAGATCATCTTCACTAGCGTAGCACCCGAATAGTAGCCACTCAACAATTGTTCTCCTCCAAAGCAGGGCCAGAAGTCTAGATCATTTTACGAGATTCATTCCTTTTGATCGCATTATTTATTTTTTGTTAGTTCAAATTCAATAATAGAATGTTGTGTCACTCATGCATTAATTGTAATATTTTTGTAAATTTTGTTTAAATACTTCATTTTGTCGAAGTATTAAGGGTTGAACCCTTGAACAAGTTATCAAGTAGATTTGTATTAAGCTGGAGCATTTTTGAGATAATAAAAGATTTTGGATTTTTCCTCATATGGTCTGTCTCTCACTAAATTGTATTTCATCTTGTTTATTCATTATGTCTTCTTCATATAAATTAAGTCTTTTGCAGTTATTTGATTTAAAATTTAATTGAATCTCAGTTTCATTTTGGATCCTCTTTGAAGTTGTAATTTAAATAAGAGATAAATTTACAAAACTATTTGTTATTTTAAATTCCTCTTTGAGTGTAAATTGCACTAGATCTCTGTGATAGTCTGATTATATTTTGTTGATTAAGAAAACATTGTTTTCTTAATTTCTACTTATAAATGGTTAAATACTCAGTTTGAATATTAAACCAATTATACTTCTCCATATTCTACTTATCCATTCCACTAAAATCAAAATAACCATGTGCATTTAAAGAACAACCCTTTATTTTATTAAAAATATATCTATGTTTAAAGCACCTGTTTATAAGCAGTTCACTAGTCATCCAATAATTTAAAACAACAAAACATTGTAGATGATTTGACATAACTAATTGACCATAGGTTATCTTAAAGGACAACATGACTCACTACTCCAGACAAGATCAAGCAATCCCTTTCTATTTTTGGGCTTTGCGTAATCTACATGACTTTCCTTTTAATTTCCTCTTGTATATTTCTGTTAAGATTTTTAAGGATTATTAAGCAAACCAAAATCCTAGAACAGGCCTGAAAGGCCCCTAGTGGCATTGTCCTAGTGTGGTCTCTAATTTAGCTATTACTATGTGTATTTGTTATTGGGCCATTCCCAATTGTGAGAAGTGTATTTGGACTTGGTATGCTCTGTATATCTAGTCATTCTCATGGACTCAAAATTGGTCTTGTAAAATAGGTTCAAATGTACATGGTTGTAATAATTATTATAAATGTAATTAAAAGTGTATTTTTAAAATTGTAAATAATGTTGATATATCTTTTAAAATAAAAGATCAAGTTTTATTAAAAAGTTAGAATATTACATTCTTATTAAAAAATTAAGATTAAGACTATGTGTTATATTAAAATATATTATACTTCCTATTATTAATTAATTTTAAAATATATTTTAAAATATAATAATTTAACTAAATAGGATAAAAAATCTATTTAATTGATTAAAAGTTATTTTTTAAATATTTATAAGAAATAAATGTTTTTTTTACTGGCTTTAAGAAGTATTGTCTTTTTTGGTTATTTAAAATGTTTTTTTAAATATATAAATAGATTGAGTGCCCTAAGAAACGATGGACAACTCAAATTTTACATATTAAGCAAATTAAACTAATAGTTTTTAAAAACCTCTATTGAATTTTGCTTAAAATTGAGGAGAAAAAAAACTAAAAAAAATATCATATCATCTATTAATTAGATTATGTATAAAATAAATAACCTAAAATTATTTGTAATTAATACTTTGTATTTTAAATTTTAAAAATATATAATAAACAATAATTTAAAATAATTTTACAAAATAGAAAATAAAAGCATTCATTATTTGATATATTATAATTATCAATCCAAAAAAATTTGTGAATATTTTTGTGACAATTGAGCTAATCATCGTCTTTAATTAGAATAATTAACCATCAATTATTTAATTAGAATAATGGAATAAAAAGATGATAATATATAAGATAGCACTTTATCTGTGAATTTTGATTAATTCAAACTAATGTAAACTTTATTTAATATAAAGACACTCGCTTTGACACTCCATTTGCTCTAATCATCCGGTTCACCCTCATGCTAAAATTACACTTAATGAAATTCTTTAAAATATAAAAATGAGTATGAATTCTGTTATGGTGGTGTGGTTCAACCATATTTACAAAGAGTAAATGATTTGTAAGTGCGCATATGGATACTGTTGGGATTGAATCGTTGTAAGCTCCATAAATTTGATGAAATTTGAGATTAGTTTTCCATGGCACTTAGAATAAACATAAATGAGATTAACAACATCATTAGTTGGGATGGAGGTTGACCCATTCATATAAGTAGAGAGAGTTTTGTGAGGTATTTATGATATACATATTCAAAAAGATGGGTTGATCATTGCCATAAATTGTAATTGAAATCCAACTATTATTTTTTGTTTAAGTTTCCACAGAGTGGAGAGGAACTGAGTCGGTTATCTGGTACACGCTAAGTTTAAACACAAATAGAGGTATACTAAATATTATTTTTTAGGTCATATGAAATCTATGGGAATATGGTAAGAGAAAATCTAATAAAGATACCGACCATGAAACCACTGATCATGTACTTCAGTGGATACATGATAATCTACTATCACATCTAGACCATTCATATTGTTCTTTTATCCTTTCACAACAATCAATTTATTCGGGTGATCTCGTAAGGTTCACGTAGAGTATATGTATTATGAGGAATTAAACCATAAAATCAACCAATGTAATTCAGTAGAGCTCAATTCTATTGATGTTATTGTATGTAGTGTCTTTCTTAGCGCGACACTCAAAATTTACTCATCCAAGACCGTACAATGTGCTTAATATAATCGCAGGTTATGCCAATTGAATTGATGATTAAGAGTCTCATGGAGCGCAACAGGGTAGTTAGTGAAACTTGGGAGATGGAAGATTTTTATAGAGAATTATGAAGTGTTTACCATGCAAATGATTGTTACTCATCTTAATAAGATCAAAATATTAGCCATCTTATTAGACCAACTTCAATCTGCATCTTCTTGTCGAGGGAGGTAGATGTCGTGATGAATCGCAAGATCAAGCTATCACGCATGATTGTTGGGTTAATTCCATTGAATACAAATTGGCCACCAATATGAGGAGACATCGGATAGATATTTGGCGTTAATCTCATGCCTTCGTGCCAATGGGACATTCATTCACATGGGAGATTAGAGGGACGGGGCAGGTAATGTGCTACTTTTTCCCCTACTCGAATGGCACTCGAGACTGGAATGAATCATTGGCCCTTAATCTTGGATACAACTGATGGTATTTCTCAAACTAGATCCTCCTAGAATATCACATTGTGTTCATGGGGACACCAACGATTTCACCTATGAATTCATTCTCAAAACCTAGGGAAGGGACCACCAATCCATCTTCACTGTGTCAAACATGGCTAGTGCACGGGTGGAGAAAAATCTATACCCATATTTGTACCTATGCTCGAACGAAAACTTATTCATCTTTTCCAATAGAGACACAATTCTTCTGGACTACAAGAACAACATGGCAATGAAGATGTATCCAATGATGCCAACGGAGCACCCCAGGAACTAACCCTTCACAAGGTCTTGCATCATGCTTCATGTCCCTGACTGATGGATTTCAAAAGGCCAAAGTCCTCATCTGAAAATGGTGATGACGGAAATGAACCCTCTATAGAGTATGGAGGACATTCCATGGTCCAGTGCCATAGGCCACACGCGTGCTCCTCCTCTGCGACTAATCTCATAACTAGAGCCAAGAGAGGCACAACTAGGCGGGATATGGCCACAACTACAATATCTTCCTTCACATACCCAACACCCCTCTCAGATCTCCTTACTTCATCCTCGGAAACACCAACAATTGCAGAAGGTCACATTCCTTTCATCCTTGACTGGGAGTTAAGGGCTATATTTTAAAAGAAAAAATAAATACTCTGCTAGAAAATTGCCTTCCAGGGTATTTAGGGAGCACAATGCGTAGGTAATAAAAATTCAAATTTTGAAATTCAAAATTGAAATGGGAGGGACTATGTCTTGGGAAAGTAGTAGTCTTAATGGAGTAGTCACATAATCTCCACATGACGGTGGCGGCGGATGGCGATGTGAACCGTATCGGGACTGGTTTTAGTGATCATCGAAAAGTTGAGTAGAGACGTCGACGATCTATTATACATGCTATGGCATGTATGTATCACCATCCTTATCAATGTCACGTCAATTCAAAGAAGTAACTCTATATATTACTCCTTTTCGCTATTGTCATTGTTGATATCCATCAACATTGAAAATACCATCCCAAAGATGGTCTTCTATAACATCATGGTTAACATCATTGATGGGCATTCTCCAACCTTCAAAAATTCATTCAAAAGCACTCAAAAAATAACAAAAGTGTTGAGCTTGGATTTTGTCACCTTTTTGAAATATGGAAATTCCTTTTTAACCCACTACACTCCCTCACATCCATCATTTTGCAACTTTGGCTACCATATATACTCCCTCATTAAGGTGTTATTTTAAGGAGATTTTAGGTAATCAACTGATGAATCTAAGAAATTTTCCTAATGATTTATTGATTATTTTGATTAGTATTTGTTCTTATCTCACAAATTGTGAATTGGATAGATTTTTGTGGTAGCTCATAATTCTAGTAAATACATTTGTTATCCAAATTCCTAATTCTAGTAGTGCCTCCATGATTTGCATAAACTCTCCATTCTAGGAAAAAAATGAGCATAAAGGTTTTATTTGGGATTTCCTTGAGATGGTTTCTTGGTTTTTAGACAAACTTATATTTCATTATTAAGGTTGGAGGGTCATGGTCAAAGATTTAGTTAGCCACTCAGAGCTTGAAGCATTTCAAGCACTGGGAGGGGATTTCATGCTTCCAATAAATACCATGAATTTATTTTGTAATGATTCTCCATTTTAGGATATAGTGTTTTCCACTGAGATACATATCTTCTATTCTAAGTGAAAATAATTTAAGATCCACAAGTTTAGGATAAAAAAAATAATGGGATGTAACTATATTATGAAATATAAATTTTATAAAATATGTTGTAATGATACCCAAGATAGAAAAGAAGAGAGCATGGATAAAGAGAGAGGATAGAGAAGAGAGATATATGTGTAAAGAGTAAGGTGAAGGAATGGACTT
The DNA here is from genome assembly GCA_000404065.3 of Pinus taeda. Lineage (NCBI taxonomy): Eukaryota > Viridiplantae > Streptophyta > Pinopsida > Pinales > Pinaceae > Pinus > Pinus taeda. The sequence continues at coordinate 135,935 of APFE030779092.1, read as the reverse complement.
AAACCTCCTAATATAGCTATAAATCATGTTATTTTTCCTAATGATATTGGACATTGTGTTTTCATTAATGATAACTAGTGTCATTAATGTCAGAGGGGAAGTCTAAGGAAACAACATTGCATGGGGGCTTAACTGGGGAAGAAATACCATACCACATGCATTCATATTGGGGGATATATATTGAGGGAAAAATGGCATAATATATTGGGGGATAGATAAGGGGTAAAGGGCTTTTATATTGGCAGGTATAAAAAATGGAGCTCAAAGTTAATGAAAAAATATAAAGGGGTATTAAAAATGTTAATGAAAAAATGGATACCTACAATATCTAGTGAAATTAGGGGTTTTCTTAACTAGGAAGGCGTATTGGGTTCATATTGGTAGGGTGTTAAATAATGTGATTTTTAAAAGTCTTTTCCAATATGTAGCCAAATTAGGGGTATTGTTTAGTAGGCCACGAACGCACATGATATGTCAGAGGTTCATTGAGTGAAGCTCCCATGTGGCAATGTCATTAATGAGTCTAAAGAAGTAGTATGATAGTCTGATGTATTACCAATATCACATCAAATGGTGTCAAGGTAGCTCAAAGTTTATTAAGTTTTTGTTGAAGTTATGATTCTCAAATGAAGCTATGAATGACATGGTTGGAGAGTCCTTTATGGGACCTTTTTAACATCATATCACACTTGGTAAAACTACTCTTGGAAGAGAAAATATGACAATTTGAAGTTGATAGCTGCAATAAGGGAAAAAACACCAAATTTATTATGAAAAACACCAAAATTGTTAAATATCGCACATCTTCAGATCAAATCTATACCTTTGTGGGAAATCTACCATAGATGGCACATGAACTTGTGCACTATTTAACTATGTTAAGTTTTGAGCATCTTCAAGTGAATATGGCCATTGAAAATCACGTGAACTATGGATGAAGTATCGATGCACAAAGGTTAATGAGGGTCCCAACCTCTATGTTGGACTAATGTCATAGTGACATGTGATAGGTATTTATCAGATCCCTCAGTTGGATGCCATGTGGACCCCTTAATGCCCGTAATGGTGACGTGGCACCCCTGACATGGATGTTGTGTTAGAAAATCCATATTGGACAAGTAGGCTGTTAGTGACATGTGGTAGCTTGAGACTAGCCTGAAGATGATGATGTAGCAAGGAATGATGACGTCGTTAGGGTGATGTGGTGGCATGAATGATTGTTATGTGGTAGGTATAAATGACATTTTATGTTGGCCAATAAGGGTGAATTTGCATGACACGTGGCACCACTCAAGGTATGCCATGTAGAAACCATGATGTCATGATGACATTAACATAGGGGCATTCAATGGCCCTCGAGTCTGGGTCACATGGAACAGTTTTGTGAATTTGCAGAGTGTCAACCCCATGCCTAGATTTTGACTGAGATTCTGATATAATATGTCTAGATTCTGACAAAGATTCATTGAAATCACAAGTTTGACAGGTGAACTCTTCACAATGGATGTGCCCTAGGATTTTTTAAGGGTGTCAAATCCATATATGGAATAAAAAAACTAGTTTAAACAATAAGTCAAGATTTACCCACAATTTTTTTGTTGGATTCTGGTCAGAAATCCGCCAGAAACTCCAAAAACACTTCAAGATTACTCCTTTGATATTTAACTATAACTATATTTTATTTATAACTATTTACCTATTTTATATTTTATATTTAACTGTTTTTTGGTATTTTTTTGGGCATGTCTATTAATGTCAAATGGGCTCACATTTTAAATTTATATTTTACTAATATCAAGATTTGCATTGCAATAATAATTTTTTTTTTTTATATTCTAATTCATTGGGTAAGGTAGCTAAATAATATTGATACAATATTTAACAATACACAAATTAATAATAAAATATTTCACCAAAACTCAAATTAATAATTAAATATTTCACAGATACCCAAACTAAACAATTTAAAATTATTTAAAACATGTACCTCTTTTTAAATTTAAAGGATTTTTGTATGCATGCATGGTCTTGGTGGAGCTCGTCTGTGAGAGAAGAGATCGTTAGCATAGTGGTGGAATTCTCCTGTGGGAGTAGAGACTGGCGCCATTAGTAGGATGATGCTAACAGAGCTTCAACGAGACATGGCCACTGGTACATATTTTAGGCCTTCTTTGTGCTAGAAATGGAGACTATGTTGCAAAAAAGGAGGCTAGATTGGAAGGGATGGGTGATGGTTCTGCATGTTTCTGGTAGAATTTGGTTGATTTTACTGTTGTTGATGTCCGAAATTTCAAATTCAGTGTTATATGGAAATTTGTGTCTCAAAGGGGCATGCATGGATGGTTTGGGTCTGTTATTGGCATTTGGGTTGCAAATTTTGTTCCTGCACCCTTTAAATCCAGGTGTGTGAGACCTAGACGGGACCGGGGCAGTTTTGAGAGCCTGGGGTCGCCCCCAAAAATTCTGGGCTAGAAAAGAAAGAATGGGGAGTATGGGGTTCATATTATTAGTATGTTTGTTTAGATTGTTATAGTCTGGTCTTCAGGTAAATTTCTGGTCCAACGGGGTAGGAATGGGGAGTCAAGGCCCCCAAAAACTGGTGTGTCTGGCAATTCTGTTGTAGCTTGGTCTCCCGACAAACCCTTGGCCCATTGAGGCATGAATGGGGATTTGAGGGACCCTAATATATGTGTGTCTACCAATTCTATTGCAGCATGGTTTAATTCTTGGAGCTAGAGGCATGTCTGGGCTGGGGGTAGAATAGAGAGCCGAAGGGAGGGAATGCAGTCAAGTCTGGGCACACCCTTTACTAGTATTGATGCAGGAGCATCTAGACTTAGCAAGCAATGTGAAAACTTGTTCACATGTTGTGGCTAAAATAGGTTGAAATTCATTGACCTGATTAGTAAGAAGCCAATTTTACTAAGAGGGTTGGACCTCTCAAGAAATTAGTTATAATTGATTATTGTAATAAGTTAGAGACTATCTTATTTTAGATTCAGAGATAGGGATTTTTAACATAGATCTAGGAATTAGAAGATTGCTGTTAGATCTATTAAAAATATATATTTGTTGTTAGATAGTGTTAGGGTGTTTATCGATTGATAAAAAAATAGGAAAATGTAATGGGAGAGTGGGAGAGTGGAGTGAGAGCAGAGAGAGAGGGAGTGAATTGCATTCTTTTGGAGACATAGGTCTTTTTCTGTGTAATCAGGCCTAAGATTGAGACTCTGTTATTGTTTATTGTGAATAAACCAGTGTTGCATGCATAGTGATATTAACAGCCCGTGGAGGCCTTCAAATGCTTGCTTTTCTCTGATTCGGATGTTACTGGTGAGCGTATTCCATTGTTCTAGTTTCACAGGAAGAAAACCCAAAATACACTAAGTATTGGGCTCAAACTGAGTTTAGACTAAGAATCCGGACCTCAAATATTTTAAACGGAGTTTTTGAACGCTATTAGGTCCGTAGAACCCAAATCGCATCGCCCTAGTGCATATTACCTGTTGTATCACCGAATGCCGTTTATATAAAGGAATCATGGTAAACACTTAGCGGATTCAAGAAAGCAGACTTGAAATTGTATACACATGAGTTTTCGATCCTATCGGGTCTGACACTTACATCGCATCGAAACTTTGGGAGCGGGAGTTGTAAGGGTTAAGCGATCATTGCAAATCACTGATAGCGATTAGAGATATTGCATTGGACCTGATCAGCGTTAGACATATAGTGTGGACCATTAGAACCCCGATTGCCGACATTGCGATTGAATTATGACTGTCCGATTGCCTAGATCTAGATCCGCGACACTACATATGTAATTGGTGGAAAAAGGTGTTAAACATTGTTTTAACATTTTGAATAGTATTTCGGTCCTGAAAGGGAAAAAGAAATGTTTTAAGCCTTTTCATAGGATTTTCGGTTTCGATAGGAAAAAGGGCTTATATTTTGTGTGAAAAGGGGTGATTGTTGGGTTTTATAGATCCACTTGTGGATTTATATAAAACCATTGTTTCCGCTGCACCATTTTTGGTATCAGAGCAGAAGAAAGAGTTGTTTGTAGCAAAGATGCCGCCAAGGAGAGGCATTGGTTGAGGAAGACCTGAGGAAAATAAAATTTTATTGGAAGAGGTATGGAGTCTGCGTACGAGAATGGAGTCAATTGAGACTACCCAGAGAAGAGCACCTGATGAAGGAATTGAGAGTTCTTCAGAAGAATCTCCTACAGAGGAGGTAGTACATGAAGATAATGAAACTACCAAAATCATTAAGATGTTGGTGAAGGTAGGAGGAAAACCTAAGGTGGAAATTCCTATGTATGACGAGAGTCTGAACGTAGAAGAGCTAATGGATTGGGTCAGAGCCTTAGACCAGTACTTTGACTATGAAGAGGTTGATGAGAGGAAGAAGGTGAAGTTTGTAGTTACCAGATTGAGGGGTCATGCAGCCATCTGGTGGGACGAGTTACAGACATCAAGAACAAAGAAAGGGAAGTCCAAGATCAAGCTATGGGACAAAATGGTAAGTAAAGTGAAAGCCAAGTTTTTGCCTAAAGACTATCATTTGAATCTTTTTAAGCAATTGTAAAATTTAAGGCAAAAAGGAATGTCTGTTAAAGAATACACAAAAGAGTTTTATAGATTGAGTATTAGCGCAGGGCATGTAGAGGATGGTGTGGAAAAGATAGCTAGATATATCAATGGCTTAAGGTATGATATACAAGATGAGATTAGCTTGTTAAGTCTGAAAACTGTTGAAGATGCCTATCAAGCAAGTTTGAAGGCTGAAGAGAATATATTGAGGAAACAGAGTCAAAGGAATAGAGGAAAAATCTTAGCAAGAGGTAGGGGAACTACCAGACCAAGGGGACCACAACATCAGCATGAAGCAGGAAGCTCAACCACCACAGAGGGAAGAATCTAGCAGAGTAATATTTATGCCCGGAGGAAGAGGGTGAGGAAGAGATGTTCGGTGTTATACATGTGGAGAATGGGGACACATGTCATGGGACTTTCCTCATAACAAATTAGCAAGTCAGAGGAGTGCGAATATGGCTGAGGTAAAGCCAGAACCACCTCAACTTGTGGAAAAGGAAGAACCCCCTGAAGAAGGTGAATCACTGTTATTGAGAAGGAATTTTCTTAGGCAGAGTTGGAGACTGGAGAACCTGCACAAAGGAAGAATTTTTTTAGAACTACCTGTAAATCAAAAGGTAAGTGTTGAAAAGTAATTGACAGTGGAAGCAATGACAATTTGGTTTCTACATAGATGGTGGACAAGCTTGGGCTAGAAAAGACCATGCACCCTACACATTATAAAGTATCATGGTTGCAGAAGGGACATTATTATTGTGACTGAACAATGCAAAGTGGAGATACAAATTGGTACATATAAAGATGTTATTTTATGAGATGTAATGCCCATGGATGTATGTCATATATTATTAGGGAGACCGTGGCAGTTTGATCAGAAAGCGATTCATGACGGAAGGTGAAACACTTATACTCTGGAGAAAGATGGAACTAAACATAGATTGTTGCCATTGAAGGATGATGCTGACAAAGGAGCATTGGGAGCAGTAATATGTTGATAAGCGGAAAGGAACTGCTACAGGAAGTGGTGAAGAATAAGGAGTTGCATTTTGCTATTGTGGGAAGACCAAAGGTAATTTTGACTTCCACAAACTTGAATGATTTTCCTAAAGAAGTTAAATTACTATTAGATGATTTTGTTGATATTATTGTGGATGAGTTGTCAAATGCATTACCATCGATTGGGAGTATTATTCATTACATTGACTTAATACCAGGAGCAAGCTTTCCAAATAAAGCAGCATATAAATTAACTCCTCAAGAGAATGCAAAAGTTGGAAGGCAAGTACAGGAGCTGATGGATAAGGGGCTGATCAGAGAAAGTCTTAGCCCATGTGCTGTACTCAGTCCAAAGAAAGGAGGAGAATGGTGTATGTGCATAGATTCCAGAGCTATCAACAAAATCATAATCAGGTACATATATCCTTTTCCATGAATGGATGAGTTTAATGGATTGTCTGAGTGGATCAAAGTACTTTACTAAAATATATTTGAAGAGTGGATATCATAAAATAAGAATTCGAGAAGGTGATGAATGGAAAACTGCATTCAAAACAAATAGTGGACTGTATGAGTGGTTAGTGATGCCTTTTGGGACTCACTAATGCACCCAACACATTCATGAGGTTAATGAACGAAGTCTTAAAGGAGTATGCAGGTAAATTTGTTATTGTGTACCTTGATGATGTTCTGGTTTTTAGTGAAAGTAAAGAGGAGCATTTAGAGCATCTTAAGTTAGTCTTAAGAACTCTACAGAAAGAGAAACTACTAATAAATTTGAAGAAGTGTAGTTTCATGAAGGAGGAGTTGGTGTACTTGGGATTTGTAGTTTACAAAGAAGGCTTGAAGATGGAGCCAGAGAAAATCCAAGCAATTTGGAACTGGCCTACTCCCAGAAGCATATTTGAGGTAAGAAGCTTCCATGGACTTGCAAGTTTTTACAGAAAGTTTATAAAAGGCTTTGGTCAAATTTATGCACCAATCCTTGAGACAATCAAGGAGATCAATCAACCATTTCAATGGACAGAAGCAGCAGACAGAAACTTTAATTTTCTAAAGAAGAAGATCACTGAGGAGCCAATTTTAGCATTGCCTAATTTTGAGAAAGTCTTTCAAGTAGAAACAGATGCTATTGGAGTTGCAGTTGGCGCAATTCCGAGTTAGGAGCAACGAACAATAGCATATTTCAGTGAGAAACTGAATGATGCAAAGAAGAAATATTCTTCTTATGATAAGGAGTTTTATGCTATTGTGAAAGCCTTGAAAAAGTGGAGACATTATTTGTTGCCAAAAGAATTCATATTATATTCAGACAATCATGCCTTACATTTTATCAATAACCAACTGAAGCTAAATCAGAAACATGCCAAGTGGGTAGAATTTCTGCAAAGTTTTACTTTTGTAATAAATCATAAGAGTGGTAAGTCAAATAAAGTAGCAAATGCATTGGGTAGGGTAAGTTTTATTATGCAAGAATTCAAAGTGGGCTCTGTAGGATTCGAGGAAATGATTGAAATGTACAAGGATGATGAAGATTTCAGAGATATCTACACAACAATTCAAAATCCAATTAGCCATAATAGAAGCCAGTGGTTGGACTACCTCATTCAAGGAGGCTTATTATTTAAAAGCAACAATTTGTGTATTCCCAAATGTTCCATGAGGGAAAACATAATAAAGGAGAAACATAGTGGAGGATTATCTAGTCATTTTGGACAAGATAAAACCTTCACTCACGTGAATGATTTTTATTATTGGCCAAAAATGCAAAATGATGTTAAGAAGTTTGTTAAGAAATGCAGGATATATCAGCATTCCAAAGGAAGGAGTTAGAATACAGGATTGTATCAACCATTGCCAATACCAGACCGATCGTGGGATGCAGTTAGCATGGATTTTGTTCTGGGATTACCAAAAACCCAAAGAGGAAATGATTCCATTTATGTTGTAGCAGATAGATTTTTTAAAATGGCACATTTCATTGCTTGTAGGAAAACTAGTGATGCAACACACAGCTGATTTATTCTTTTCAGAGATTGTAAGATTGCATGGTTTACTTGTAAGTATTGTATCAAATGAGATATCAAATTTGTAGCACATTTCTGGAGGACTCTATGGAAGAAACTGGGAGCTAACCTCAGATTTAGTTTAGCATACCATCCTCAAACAGATGGACAAACTGAAGTAGTGAACAGGAGCTTGGGGAATATATTAAGGAGTTTAGTATATCAGAATCCCAAACAATGGGATTTGGCACTATCTCAAGCTGAGTTTGCTTACAATGATACACCAAACTGAAGCACTGGAATGAGTCCATTTCAGATTGTCATTGGAATGCATCTGAGAGGTGTGTATGAGCTTAGGAATTTGGGAAAACATGAAGCCAGGAGTGCAAGTGTTGAAGAATTTGCAGAACATATGCAGAGATTACAGGAAGAAGTCAAGGGTAATTTTAGGAAAGCAACAACAAATACAAGCAGAGGACAGATCTAAAAAGAAGAGAGGAAGAATTCCAAATGGGAGAATTAGTGATGTTGCATTTGAGGAAAGAGAGATTTCCTACTAAAACTTACAAATAACTGAAAATGAAAAAGATATGACCTTGTAAAAATATAAGAAAATTTTTAGCCAATGCATATGAGATTGAGTTGCCAGAAGGGATTGTAATATCCCCCATTTTTAATGTTGCAGATTTATGTCCATACAGAGAGGCAAAGATAGAGTTGCAGGAGGAAGCTATAGGGGATGAAGTTCAAACCGTGAACTGGGAAGAACAACTACCAAAAGCAGTCGAGAAAGAAGTTGAAGCTACTTTGGATCAAAGAGTATCCAAGAAAACGAGAGGGTAGACTTATTTCCAATATATAGTCAAGTGGAAAGGACAGCCAGTGGAAGATTCCAGTTGGTTGACTACAGTAGAATTGCAGAAGTATGGACTAAGTCCTAAAAGTTTGAAGGACAATTATTTTCTTCCCCGGGACTCTGATGCAGGAGCATCTAGACTTAGTCAACAATGTGAAAACTTGTTCACATGTTGTAGCTAAAAGAGGTTGAAATTTATTGACCTAATTAGTGAGAAGCCAATTTTACTGAGAGGGTTGGATCTCTCAAGAAATTAGTTATAATTCATTATTATAATAAGTTAGAGAATATCTTATTTTAGATTTAGAGATAGGGATTGTTAGCATAAAGCTAGGAATTAGAAGATTGATGTTAGATCTATTAAAAATAAAGATTTGCTGTTAAATATTGTTAGAGTATTTATCAATTGATAAAAAAAGAGGAAAATGTAATGAGAGAGTGGAAGAGTGGAGCGAGAGCAGAGAGAGAGGGAGTGAATTGCATTCTTTTGGAGACAGAGGTCTTTTTCTGTGTAATTAGGCCTAAGGTCGAGACTCTGTTATTGTTTATTGTGAATAAACCAGTGTTGCGTGCATAGTCATATAAACAGCCCGTGGAGGCCTTCAAATGCTTGCTTTTCTCTGATTCAGATGTTATTGATGCTCTCATTGTGTTTTTCATACTTTCTAATGGAGATATTGTGTTAAAGGGTCAATTGGCGAGTGCATCCCATTGTCCTAGTTTCGTAGGTAGAAAACCCAAAATACACTAAGTATCGGGCTCAAACCGCATTTAGACTGAGAATTCGGACCTCAAATATTTTAGACAGAGGTTTTGAATGCTATCAGGTCCGTAGAACCCAAATGGCATCGCCCCAGTGCATATTACCTGTTGTATCGCCAAATTCCATTTATATAAAGGAATTGCGCTAAACACTTAATGGATTCAAGAGTGAACTTGAAATTATATACACAGGAGTTTTGGATTCTATCAGGTCTGGCACTTACATCGCATCGACACTTTGGGAGCGGGAGTTATAAGGGTTAAGTGGTCATTTCAAATCGCTGATAACGATTAGAGATATTGCATCGGACCTGACCAAAACCGATAGTGTGGACCATTGGAACCCCGATCACCGATATTACGATTGAACTATGACCATCCGATCGGCCAGATCTAGATTTGTGGCGCTACACATATAATTCTTGGAACTGGCGTTAAAGCGTTGTTTTAACATTTTGAAGGGTATTTCGGTCCCGAAAGTGAAAAAGCAATGTTTTAAGCCTTTTCATAGGCTTTTCAGTTTCGATAGGAAAAAGGGCTTATATTTTGTGTGAAAAGGGGTGATTGTTGGGTTTTATAGATCCACTTGTGGGTTAATATAAAACCATTGTTTCCACTGCACCAAGTATGTCTGTCAATACCGTCGTGGTCGGGTCTTCCGGTAATTTTCTGGTTCAGAGGGGCATGAATGGGGAGTTGATGTCACCAAACACCGAGAGATCTGTCAATTTAGCCAAGGTTTGGTCTGTAGGAAAAACCTTGGTCCAAAGGGGCGTGAATGGGGACTCAGAGTATCCCAACACGTGTGTTTGTCAATTCTGTTGTGGCGGGGCTTAATTCTTGGAGCCAGAGGACTGGCTAGACCTTGGGGAGAATAGAGAGTCAGAGGGAGGGAATTCACCTAAGTCTGGGCACCAAGAGGACGAAGGCAAATGATGAGGGGCTGAGGGGGGGGGGGGGAGAAATGGGTTTCATCTTAGAACAGGAAATATGACACAGTAACTGTGTTCCACAGGGAATAGATGGATGGAAATACCGACTTTTGTATGTTTGTTTTTAATTCTTTTACATACATTACTCTTTCGGGTCTGTCTAAATTACTTCTCCCATTGACTCCAAGACTTTTGCTCAATGCTAAGGTAAGAGATCGGGAGGTTTTGTGGTCGAAGGAAATTATGGTTGAAGGCAGCATGGTGAAGGCAAAGGTTGGGTCAGGCGAAAGAGGGTGTCGCCACAACTGTAAACATAACAATAGAAAAAGGAAAACATTGTTGGCCTCGACTAGCAAGACCCAGTGGAAGAGATGCAGGAAAACTAAGGAGAACATGAAAAACCTCATGCATGTTTATAATGGCGGAACTCTGGCACAAGTCAAGTCCCTAATTTCGTCATGGGGGTAGAATTGAATGCCAAGGCTACGGCATAGTTTCCTCCAACAGAGGATTGGGAAACCCTGCTTTTGGACCCTGGACACACCCAAGGTAGACGAAATCTCTTCAAATAGTCAGTACAAATCTACTGGGTCATGAAGAATTTATTGGAAAAAGTAATGACAACTACCAAGAATTTGGAGGAGCCGTTGCAAACCCAGCAAGAGGGGCCTAGCCTAAAATATATTCAGCGGGAGATCCAGGCAGTACAGGTGCAGTAGTACCACCAGAATGTTTGCCTTGGCCGCATGGAAAAAAAGCTACAACATATGCAGCAAAATGAAATGCGAGGGTCGAATGCAAAGTATCTGGCTCCCATAGAATCGCAAGATGACTGACTGTCAAGAAGTTATGAGCCTCCTGAAAGTTTTTTGATGTTTTTGTTACAATGATTTGGTCGAACGAAATTTACATTGTCAATAGTCAGTTTAAACATATATTAGACATAGTAGCTTATATAGCCTAGATGGACATGCTCAAATTGTTTATGTTTTGGATGGCATATGATGTTGATCGGTGGCCAATAGACATGGTTTCCTTCGGATAGGTTGAGGCCACAAGACATATATTTTGTTACCTGCCTTACATATGATTAATAGAAAAGAAAGGTACTACCAAGCTTACCCAAAAAACATTAAAAAAAAATAAAGGATTTTTATTTCTTTACTTATTATTACATGGAAATTACGTGAAAATTTCATGGGAACTTTGCCAATTCAGACACCTAATCTCCCCCTAGCCAAAACTATTGCATGTCCCTTATGCAAACAAGAACATGACTCCCATGGAGGTTGATAATGTTGAAATCTTCCTATCCTTCTTCATTTGGAAGGAGGTATCCTTCCCTTTCATGTATGGATTTCTAGCAGGAAACTTCTTTTTTCTTAGCTAGCTTATATACTTTATTATAGAGCTTATCTGGGAAACATATCATGGAATAATGAAAATTTAATCCGATCAAATTGTCCCCATATTATTCCATCCACCTATATTTTTGCACTTTCTCCAAGACAATTTGTAACTTGTTAGGATTGAATGGATCTTTTTACTTAATGGTCTCCCTAGCGTGTTTCCATCTTACTTTGCATCCGTTCTAAACATGTTCTTTAAATATGTTGATTTGATCCATGCAACCTATAATGCCCTCCTCCTTATTCTTCAATGCAGATTTTACATTTGGGGGAGAAGAAATCCAGGACTCGTGATTTTGCATGACTTGCAAAGGCATGGAATCTTCTCCTCGTATCCATATAATGTTGTCAAAATTATTTTCTGCAATTGTATGAGCTACAACCCAATTAATTTGGTTTGTCAAAATGGAAACAAAAGCTCTTAGTTGAATATCTCCCACAAAACATTTGGGAATCCTCACTTTGTCATACAACAATAGGACATCATGTTGATATAACTCACAAAGGAGGTTATTTTTTGTGAGTGGACTATGAGTAGGATACAAGGTAAGAGGATTAGCGATTTCAAAAGGTTTACTAGTTATAAGTGTATGTTTTCTTAAATATTAAATATTTTTGTTGTAGAAACATGTTGTCCAAAAAAAGTAAGATTTGCAGTCGACTGAAGACTACCTCCACCAACATACACAACTAAATCTTTTAGATCTCTAATTTGTTAGGATTTTATACTCGAATTAATCCACTTCTCTTTCCTCTACTAATCTTACAACCCTCTACGATCTCACTCAAATTATACTTCAATTCTCTAATAACCATTCCATCACACGATAATAATTTCTCATTCACACATTAATACATTAAATCAATATAATATTTTATTATTTTTTTCAAAATAATTTGATATATAAAAATATATAATTAATGATTTTTATGACTACCTAATAAGCCAAAGAGTGTTCTTTACCTTCAAAACCACCATAATGGTGAATACATAATAATTCATAATCCGAAGAGCTAGATATAAAATCCAGGCACTAATATTAAATGATCACATAAAAAGTCAAATACATTTCCTTATCCCATCGTGACAAATACATAAAAACTCATATTCGCAAAATGTCCGTGTATTAATTAATTATTTCCAAATAAAAATCTTGTAGCTTCATTGCTTTTGTTTTTGGTTAAACATTTTTTGGTCAAATTTTCTGATATAGTATGGATTTTTTTAAATGATAAATTTGAGCTAAGTGGTGTCAATAATTTTGAGAGCACTTGATAATTTATATATTTAGAAATATATTTTA
>APFE030779092.1:95999-122996 GCA_000404065.3 Pinus taeda | reverse complement strand
AAGTAAAATAATTAGATATTGTTTCGTAATTATTTATGAGAAATACATTAAGTTTCAATAAAATATACTAAAAATAAAATAAACAAGTATTGTTTTCAGCTATATACAAATACACTTCATGAATATATTAAAAGTTTTTTCATTGCATTGTCTACAAAAGTCATAATTTTGACTGTGAGATTGTTTCAATCTTTCTAGCACCATCAAGAACCCAGGGGCACCCAAAATCAAGTTTGACAGGTCTAATATGAATTTTCAAAAATTCTTGCCATATTTTCTCAGAATCTTACTGAAATTCTTATTGTTTTATGGCCAAAATTGTGGCCTCTTTAGACTACGCGAAAACATTAGAGCAGTTGCATATTATTGTGATAGTGACAAGTCACATTCATAGCAAAGACATCCTATTATAGGTGTATTTATACAAGATGCATATTACATATTACCATACAGGTGTATGTACAAAGGATGTATATTCCATATTGTCAAAGTGTTTCCTTTCTCGGTTGCAGAAGCTCTTATAGTCTCATTCGTATATATTGAAATATCATCGAAGGAAATGGGGGTTTTCTTGAAGTGAGCATGTTGTCACAATTATTTATCTAAATCGTAGATTTTGGAAATGGTCAAGAAAAATTGCTCTCTTATTTGTCAAATTTCAAAATATTTCCCATATTTGTGTTCGATTTCATCTGTTGTGACCCAAATCCCTTACAAAATCATGGATGTGGTGTGCAATGCCTCTGGTTATGGTTTTTAATTTCACGAATTCAACATTCAAGATGGGACCAAGCTCAAGGTGCCTTGGATGTCTCCACTAAAAATACTTGAAATGAATTTAAACATGGCCTCATTGCAGAGACTAGCAACATGTTGTCATGTGCATAACCAAGCTCTTCTTCGCCTTGTTGTGCATAGCTGAACTCTTCCTTGGCTCACTGGAGCAATGCCCTAAAGGCGTAGTCTAACCATTCGACTTTAAGATACTTCATTAGATTTGAATGTTGTTGCAAAGGCAGAGGAGGAAAGGTATAAAATTTAACACACACACAATAACATGAGCTACGACTCTTCAATTGATTACACAAACTTCATGATTATAATGAACCCAGTGAGGGGTATTTAACCTTCCTCGACTACTAAATCACTTAAAATAACTTTGACATGCAACCACACACTAAATTTGACTTTACCCAAAATAAGTCTTAACTTGACTTGACTCAACTTGACTCAGTTAACTGATGCTCTAAGTTTAGACAACTCTCCATGTGGGAGTAATCTTTAATACTACCCCTTAATTACGACTATTAAACTAAGACATGACTCATGACAACTCAAACATGCCTATTGGTCTATGTCTCAGCTAGGCTTGCAACAGCCAAGTTTCCTCTATGAAACTCAAATACATCTTTTGTTAATGGCTTAGTGAATATATCAGCCAATTGATCACTCAATTTACAAGGCTTTAAGTAGACTTCTCCATTGCTCACAAGTTCTCTAATGAAATTATATCTTGTATCAATATGCTTGCCCTTTCGATGAAACACAATATTCTTGGATAGTGCAATGGCTCAGGTGTTGTAACAATATATTGTTGTTGATCCTTGTTGTTTCTGCTTGAGCCCATCCAAAACCCTTCATAACTTTACTGCTTGGCATGTTGTTTCTCCATATTATGATTCTGTTGACGAAGGTTCATAATAGGCTGCTTCTTAGATTCACATGAAATCACACCTAAACCAAGAAGGAACACATAACCATAAGTGTTCTTCCTATCATCCAAATTTCCTGCAAAATCATTGTTAGTGTATCCAACCAAATCCTTCTTCTTTGTGTTTGCATACATTATGCCACAATCTATAGTTCCTGCTATGTATCTCAGAATTCCTTTGCCTACTTTCCAATGTGAGTCTTTTGGAGACTCCATAAATCTAGAAATCAAATTCACTCCTTGCATAATATCTAGTCTTGTAGTTGTGAGATATATGAGGCTGAAATCTGATCCTTCATCATCCTTCCTTAACTTTGTATATGCTGCAATTGGTGTAGGGGTAGGTTTGCAATTTTCCATCTTGAATATTTTCAACAAATCTTTGGCATATTTATTTTGACAAATAAAAATCCCTTTTTTAGTTTTCTCAAATTCTATGCCAAGAAAATATTTCATAAGACCAAGATTTTTCATCTCAAATTCTCTCGTCATGGCTACTTTAAACTCATCCAATTTAAGATCAGCAGTATAAATCATGTCATCAACATATAAGCAAACAATCAAAATCTGCCCATGCTCATTTACCTTTGTGTATAAGGTAGGTTCAATGTTGCTTTTGCAAAATCCATTCATGATCATGTAGTCGTCAATTCTACTATACCAATCTCTAGGCACATGTTTGAGTCCATAGAGCACTTTATTCAACCTGTAAACTTTATCTTCTTGTCCTTCAACTTCATATCTTGGAGGTTGTTGCACATAGAGCTCTTCTTCTAGAATTCCATTCAATAAGGTTGAATTCACATCCATCTAATATGCTTTCCACTTGTTCCGAGTTGTTATGGCTAAGAATGCTCTTAAAGTATCCATTTTGGCTAAAGGAGCAAACATTTTTCCAAAATCTATTCTCAGTTGTTGTGGGAGCCTTTTGCTACAATCCTTGCTTTAAATCTGACAATTTCACCTTTCTCATTCAAATTTGTCTTGTACACCCATTTTACACCAATGAGGTTTTTATCCTTTGGAAAATCAACCAAATCCCATGTATCATTATTTTCAATAGCTTTGATTTCTTCATCCATGGATTCCATGGATTGCACTCAATTTTCATCTTTGACAACTTCTTCAAATGAAGAAATTTGGAATGACAACAATGCAAAATTTGCACTAACATCCAAATCATCATAAATATCTTTCAAAGTTATCATTTTTCTCTTACCATTGGACGCTGATTCATCACCTGATTGATTGCTAGGAAAATTTCGATCTGTTGATCTGCTTGAAGATCCATGTTGTTTAGAAAATATTGGAGTCTTTACTGGCGTAACTCTGTTTGGTGTGTTCTCATGTAATTCTTGCTGCACCTTTTATGCTACATCATCCTCTTCCATTAGTGGTGCTCTTGCATCAATTGCCCTGTCTATACTCCCATACCATGACTCTTGTTCTTTGAACACATCTCTGTTGATTATGGTCTTCTTGGTGACAAGGTTATACAATTTGTAAGATTTTGACTACTCACTATAACTAATAAATATGCATTTTTTACTTTTGTCATCCAACTTGCCTTTTAGCTCTTTAGGCACATGAGCATACGCTACACATTCAAACACTCTGATATGAGATACATTGAAATACATACCTGATCATGCTTCTTCTGGTACTATGTTCATCACACTCTTTGTAGGAGATCTGTTTATCACATATAAAACACATGAAACTACTTCTAGCTAATACTTATTAGACATGTTTTTCCTTTCAGCGTGCTCCTTCCCATGTTCATAATTGTCCCGTTCTTTCTCTTTGCTACACCATTCTACTGTGGTGTGTATCTAGTTGTAAAATTCCTTCTGATTCCATGTTGTCTTCAATATGCATGGAATTATTTTGAATCATATTCTCCACCCTGGTCTCATCTCAACACCTTGATTGAACACTCACTATGGTTCTCTGCTAAGGCTTTGAATTCTTTGAACTCCACAAAAGTTTCAGACTTCTGCTTCAGGAAATAAACCCATATCTTTATGCTAAAATCATCAATAAAAGTGAGGAAGTAATGACTTCCACCAATCAATTGTGTCCTCATAGGTCCACACAAGTCTGTATGGACCAGCTCTAATGGATACTTTTCTCTATATGCAACTCATTTTGGAAAGCTCTCATGATATTGCTTTCCCAACATGCAACACTCACAAGTACTAGAAGGTTCTTTAATGGGAAATAATCCTCTATCCATATACTTCTTCTTAAACAATCTCAAACTAGAGAAATGCAAGTGTCCAAACCAAAAGCATCATAACCACTAATCATTAGAACATACAACTGTAAAAGAACTGACCCGATCACTGTAATTCATTATTAGAGGAAATAGTATGTTCCTCGTCGTCTGCATCTTTGTTATCAACTTCTTGCTTGGGGTCTTATCATACATAACACACTCTTGTTCTTGAAAAATAACTATGCATCCCTTCTACATCAATTGACCAACACTAATCAGATTATGTTTGAGACCAGGGACATAATATACCTCTGAAATTGTCTTCGGCTCCCCCTACTTGGTCAAAATGTTGACCACACCTTTTCCATCTACATCCATAGTGTTGTTAGTGCCCAAGTTTACCTCTATCTTCACAGATTGATCCATATTTACAACCAAATTATTGTTTCCTGTCATGTGGTTACTGTAACCACTATCTAATAGCCACACATTATTAGAAGGTTCATGCATGGTATGGAAAGCTAGGAACATGGAGTCAGTATTCTTTGTAGTGACATTAGCTCTCTGCTTTCCTTGATCAGCTATCCTCTTCCTGTAATCACGAGTATAGTGACCAAATTTATTACAGTAATAACATCTCACCTTTGATTTGTCAAGTTCTTTGATTGTTGTTGGATCTTCTGCTATTGCCCCCACTTTCTTGTTCATGTTGTTCTTCTCCATCTCTCTGAGCACTATTTCTTGCGCTTCTTCCTTTGCCTCTCAATCTACATTTGCCTCGACCTCTATCACTTGAAATAGAAACTTGGCTTTTAAAAGCGGTCTCCAAGTTGGAATCCTTATTTTTGTCTATCTTGGCCTCATGGGATATAAGTGATCCCATCAACTCATCAACTATTAGCATTTCCAAATCCTTGGCTTCTTCTATTACCAGAACGTCAAATTTGGTAGACAAATGTATGAGGACCTTCTCAACCACTGTTTGATCTTTAATTTAATCAACATAAATTTTTAACTGATTTACCACAGTCAAGGCCTAATTCATGAATGAATTATTATCCTTTGTTTCTTTCATCTGCAAACTTTCAAAATCTCTTCTAGTATTTTGCAACTTAACATGATTGACTTTGGCCACACCTTTATATTTTGTCACCAAAGTCTCCCATACTATCTTTGTTGAAGACGTGATCATACTTTTCTGGAACACTATTCAATCCACTTTTTGTTGGAAAAGCTGCAACACTTGCACATTCTTCTTTTTTTCTTTCTTCCATTGTTCCCTTTGTACATTAGTGAGGACTCATTCTTCAACTTCATTCTTAGGCTCTGGAAATCTAAACTGAACATACTGCCAAACATCATGAGCCTTTAACATGGTCTCCATCATAATGTCCTACACATCATAATCCTTCCTTGTAAATGGAGGAAAATGTGCCTGGAAACTAGATGAAGCCATCTTTCTTCAAAAAATACTCTTCAAATAATAAAACCCTCTTTTGCTAAAGAAATTTATAAACCCTTTTTCAAAAACTTAAAAAAATTCCACCATACCTTATAAATAAACTCCTTTTTAACAAGCCCCGAGTTTTTTTCTCATATATAAAAAAACCTTAAAAAATAAACTTTTTCAAAAACCTTTTGAAAAAACTTTAATGTAAAGCCTTTTTCATATCAATAAAACACTTGATCCAAACCTTCTTTTAAATATAACTTTAATAGTTCATACCATTAAACCTTTTTAATAGAGATTTCACGTATATTTTGAAAAAGGACTTTAATATGCGCTGAAATACTATACCCATGTGACCTCAAAAAAATTATTTATAGCTTTGATTTTGCTAACGTGACATGAAGGATAATGAGGTTACGTGCTAACACTTTCTATGATAAGGAAGAGCGTGTTAATCCTCTAACGTTACCAACAACAAAGGAAACCTGCGTGCTTGTTTTTTATTTGTAATGTGATGCTTGCTAACACCCTCCTGTGTTATAATGCCCTGTATACAACCTGCAAGGTGCGTTATGATTATTTTTGGTAGCTTGGGAGGTACTCCAAGCCTTGAGGATCAAGGGTTTGGAGGAAGGAGCTCCGCAAATGGCCTTGTGGGCTTGAAACCTAAGCTTGGTTTGCACCCATCGATTTTTGGGCCAAAACCATCGAGCCTTTTGGACATGTGAAGGATGGAGATGATAGAGGATGACAAGTTGTCTAAAGAGAGATATTAATTTTTGAATTTAATGAGTGGGCTTGTGTCACAAAGTTTAGGTCCTTCTATTGTTTTTGGTCACCTTATGACAGTTGGCAACCCGCCTTCATGAGATTTGTTGAAGCTCTTGAGAAGGCTATATATTAAGGGCATGTGAGAGGTTATTCTACAGATCCAATAGGGAAACACAATAGACATGACAAGGAGCTTGATAAGGAGAAGATACTTTTGTTTAGGTTGTAGGGAGGAAAGGGAAGGACCAACTAAGGAGAAGAAGGCTTAGATGAGAATATTCGAGACTTTTTGGGTGCCAATTCCATCTTGCAACAGGGTCGAGCGAAGGAAGGTATGTCCATGACTATTTTAGGTATGATTGTAGGAGAAATACATATTTGTGGAGGCTGCAAATTAGAAGCTACTTCAAGAAATGAGAGAGGGAATGTTAGGGCTCCTCTTGTGATTGTTTTGGAGTGTGAATCAATTTGGAGGAAGGCCAAGTGGAGAGGGATTTGTTCTGGGCTTGTTGTGGCATGATAAACTCTTCCTAAATAGGTTTGAATGGTAACTATTCTATTTTGATTGAGCCACAATCCTATAGTGGTTGTTTGGAGGGCCAAATAAGCCTAGAATGGGGTACTAGAGCAATCTATGAGGGTAGCGAGTTACTAGACTCAAAGAAAGGAGGAGCTAGTAGTATTTTGTGTGGGTTTTGATCACAAATGAAGGGTTGTTGTGTGCTGCAAGGATGCCCTAACTAGTGAGCACAATTCAATCCATGGACACCATTTGAAAGGTATGTTATTTATCCATCCTTGCCTTGTGTTGGGTCAAGTTTTGAACAAATTGGATGATATATCTTGGTAGCCTCTATTAGCCAAACGACAAGGGATAGACTTGGAGGCTAGATTCCCTAACCAATGGTAGTTTCTACAATGATTGTTCGTTGGTATATTGGAAACTTGTTGGATGATTTTGGCAGCTAGAAGAAAGGTTTTCTTAGTAGGCAGATGTTACAATAGGAAGCACAAACCCCTGGGCAAGAGGGTGTAATAGCCCCAGGTTAAAATTTCATGTAATAAAGTTAATAAAGACAAAATAAGACCATGGTCATGGGACACTTATTCCAAGCTGAATGTTGGGTGAAATATCCTAGTGGGCATCACTTGTTGTGTATCATGGTTAAGGGAAAATAGGAAAAGGAAATGGAAAAGACTTTGAAAAGGAAAAAAGGAAATATTGGTATTTTATTTATGGAAATAAAGAAAAATATGAGAAAAGGGAGGTGAAAGGTCACAGGTTGCATGTGAGGATGAAATCGAAGGAAAATTAAGGAAAATGAAGAAATTAGAGGCATCGATAATAATAAAAAACATTAGAGCATCAGTTTGGGGCTTTTTGTTTGTTCAGTTTTGGAATTGGTTTCAGAGAGGAGAAGAACAACAAGAGGAGAAGGAATGAAAGCAAGCAAAGGAAGGAAAAAGAAAGCAAAGGAAAGACAAGTAAAACAAAGGAAAGCAAGGATAAAGCAAGGGAAACATTGGAACAAGCAACTTCAATGGGAATACTTGTAGGTAACAAGTTGCATGTATGATTTCCTAGCTAGTTTTGGCATGCATGGAATATGCATGTGTGTATTTGGTTCATTTTCAGTCATTGGCATGAGTTTTACCAAGTTTCAACGGTGGTTTTAGCCTTGCCTTGCCATTTTCAGGTAGCCATGGTGTGATGGGATTCTTTCTTGGTTGATATTTGGATTGTCGAAAGATTTTGGATCCAGGTGAGGTGGTCTTGGGAAAATACCAAGGGTTGGGGGTAGATATGGTTTTCTTCAGGAAGCCCTTAACAGGTGGGTGGAGACATGAAAATTCCTCAAGGGATGGTGAAGGAATTCTAAGGCATCCAATCTTGGTTTCATTTGATGATCTCAGGACTGGTTTTGGTGAGATCATGGTATGGTGAGGGTGGAGGTGGTTTCACCTCTGGATTCCCTCGGTTGTTTATGGATTGGTTTATCCCATGAGATCCCACATTCATGCCTGGAATGTGACACAGGGGTGATTGTCTAAAAGGAAGATTTGGTTCAGCCAATCTATGGTTGGCTGGTACGTGGAAGTTCCTAACTTGGTTGGCTTTTTCATATGGATAATAAGAGCTACGTTTCTCTTGTCTTTGATGAGTAATTATAATTTTTATTATGTTGATTTAATGGTTGTTCTATAATTGTTATCTATATGGTTATATGTTGGTTATAAGCATGGTTATATGACAAATAAGTATGGATCTTATCACATTTTAATTAATGAATGTATGGTTAATGAATGCATGACCTAATTGGTGTTATAACAACTATTGTGAGAAGGCATTGGTCCTTCTTGTTAAACCTCAAATAAGTTTCAGATCCCTATGTTCAGATATGCATTCATGACCTGTAGGTTGCATGCTTACCATGTGTTTGATGGAATGCATGTTAGGTTGTGTTATGTTAAAAAAGGCTTTCTATGATATTTCTGAGATAGCAAACGTGGTGTACAATGCGTTGGGTTGTGTTATATTTTTTGGACCCTATATTAGGTAGGCGGACCTATCTATGGTTTTGTGCATGGATTTCGCACATGGTTGTGGGCACGATGGTTTTTGGTCCATGGTATTTGGTAGATCCGGTCAAGGGAACTATGATTATGTTCTAATCCAAGGTTAATGGATTGGGATTTATGGATGCTGTAGCATGTATATATATATGTATATATATATATGTATAATATATATGTATATATATATAATATATAATATATTATTATAATATATATATATATATATAATATATATATATATATATATATATATATATATAATATATAGATAATTTGTAACATTGAAAGGAACATAATGACAAATCAATCTGGTAGTCTTGGTTTTGGGATCCAGGGGGAAATATTTGTGTATATATGTTTTTATGTTTATGCTCTTGACATTTTTTTATTTTCTATTTATTTTAGAATTCGTATGCAGGTGTTGAGGGACAAAGTCCCCTAGGGTTTTGGGTCAACACCCTAGCAGATCGGGGGTTATTTATAGTAAAAAACAAGCATTCCACACAACCATGATACTTAAATAAGCAAACTACGCGAAGAGAGGTGCACCTGGGGGTCCTTTGTTCGGGTAGATCTAGCCAGGGTTCAAACCCTCTTGGAGTTCCTCTCGATCCTTGAACCTGCAAAACAATCAATTCAAGGAAGCATAACAATATATGGACCAAGTATCATATAGAAATAAACTTCATAACATATTGAAAGATGGTTAGTTATACAATTGAAACAATTATTCATGTGTAAACCATAATAATAACATCATATGCATAAAGATTGATTTCAGGAACAAGACAAATGCTTCTTTATTGCAGATAACTAAAACAAAGCAAGGAATGATATCACCTGAATCTTCCTCTTGCTAGCTCCAAGTGGAACCGTCCTCCGGATCCGTACAATCACAAGTCTTCAAAAGGCTCCTTCCATGAATCACACAAAGATATCTCAACTAGTGAAATGACATCATAACTCAAGGAAACAAGGGTTTCCTGTAGTGGGGGAAGTGCTGGAAGCACAAGGATCTTTAGACCTGATCAGGAATAATCTCAATAGAGTAATTTTCTCTCTATTCTCTCCTCCCTTAGGCCCTCCCATTGAAGCCTTTTTATACTTCTCCCAAAGTAGTTTTTTAGTTGGGAATTCGTTGGGAACAGTTAGGCCACCAGCACTAATAGGTAATCAACAGGTAAAACCCATGATCTCCGCTTGAAATTAAGGAGATTTAATTTTTTTTAAGTGTTTTAAGACATATATGTGGGTTGGGTATACACTGACCCACGTACACATGCGTTTAGCTCAAGGAAATGTCACATATAGGGAGTAAAACACTATTTTTTAATTATTTGGACTAGGTCTGGAAGGAGGGGTTGCCCTAGGCCATAAATGCAACATCACAAATATAAATGGTGAGATTTGGAGCTATAACAGTAGGTAATTTCTATACGAGGTTAAAACCTACAATGCATGTCCTGGTTGGGAGGAGTGGGGTCAAGTCATTTCTCAAGTTCTTGGTTTAAAAGCTTTGTTTCTATGTTATTCATCATTTCTGGATGTTTCATTGAGTTCTGGGCATAGGCTTGAGTCCTAACCCTAAAAAAGTGGCTCAGAATTTGGGGTCATTGGCATAGAAAAAATTGGAAAATTCCACAGTCACTGGGAAGTAGGCTTATGGGAGTGACTGGAGGCTTACAGTCCCTTGGAGGCCTTGTCAAGGGAGTGACTAAGGTTCTACGTTAGTGAAAAATAGAGTTAGCTCAGGAGTTGGACACCTGGAGGGGTTGGATAGCTCCCGGAGGTCTTGCAACACTTGAGGGAAGTTAGTAAGGTCTTAATTTGTTGACTCCATTTCCTTAAGGTCGTATAGGAGGTTGAGTCTTATCATAGTGACCCTCAGCTCATGTTTACCCCGAGAAAACTGGTGAAAGTGGGTAAATGTGGTAGGAGGCGATTACAAGGTGGCATCATAGTAGGTTGCACTCTCTTTGGGTAAAATATGATGTTGTCAAGGTTATGGTTGTCATGCATGGGGTAATGGTAAATAGTTGGTATGGTCATGCATGATGTTGTTATATTGATATGATTATTATTATATATGTATCATGCAAATGTGGACTGATTTTTCAGATGAGATAAGCCTCCCTTAAATGTCATGATGTATGGTTTTGATTTTGGTATCTATATGGTTTATTTGATATGGCCTACTTGTAGGAAGAAGAGAATCAGAGGTGACGAGCAAAATGGTTGACTAAAGTTCCCGTGACTCTGCCTACAGATCATTTGAGCAACAAGGAGATGAGTATTCTCCTGGTATAGCAGATACATTAAGGAGTTTGAGGGCAGAGATATGAAGTTGCAAAGCAGACAATGACAGGTTGGTTGAGGCTCAGGAAAGACTTGCAAGGGCTCAGGAAAAACAGGCAAAATTCAATGCAGTGATTCTTCAAAGCTTGTCAGATTTGCAGAGATAGTGACAATTGAGGATCATTCTAGAACAATAAGAGAAAACTAATGGAGCCTGTGGAAGTAGATATCGGCCCGGATATAGGTTGGATGGAGGGGATATAGACAGAGGTGGAAGATCATTGGATATACCTGACAGGAGGATTGGTATCTATGGGTTTCATTCTATTTCCTCGTATAGGAGACATCATCATCATGACCGTCATCATCCTTATAGGAGAAGTGAGTACTTGCCTAAGGATTTCAAGAAATTCAAGCCTCTTACATTCAGTGGAGAGATGAGGAAGTCAAAGATGAAGAGGCATGGTTGTTGGAATGAATAAATTCTTCAGATTATATAACTACTCAGAAAACATGAAAGCCAAAATAGCCACCTTTAGTCTTAAAGGGAAATTAGATATTTGGTGGGAAGATGTGAATAATGTCAAAGGTATTCAAGAAGAAGAGTTGATTTGGGATAAGTTTTATAGATTCTTCAAGAAGAAGTACCTATCGGAGAGGTACTATGAAGACAGAGCTAAAAAGTTTTATAATTTGCAGATGGATTCTATGACAGATGATGAGTATACTAGCAGATTCATGGAGTTGTTGAGGTATGTTTCTTACCTCCAGGATGAGAAGGCTAAGATTCAGAGGCTCATGAGTGGGTTTCCAACATCATATAGAGACTAGATTGAGTTTTATAAGCCTAGATCATTGGAGGAGGCCATCTGGAAGTTGAAGCATTGTTATGAGCAGTCAAAGCGCAAAGTTGAGCCTAATCATGATTTGAAGGGGAATGAGAAAGTTAAAGAGAAGTAGCCATCGAAGTGGGGAAGACCTTAGGATGTAGGTGAGAAAGAAAATGTTGCTCCTTACAAGAAGTTCAATGCAGCTGAGAAGGGACATGGTACACAGCTTGGAGAACAACAAAACAAAGGTGATGGTAGGGGACCGTTGCAGTGTTGGATATGTGGAAAATATCATTGCAAGAAGGATTGTCCATTATACCAAGTTGGAAAGCGTTATATCTACAATGCTCAAGAGGTGCAGACAGTCGGGGATGTTGGTCATAAAATTCCTCGAATTTATGTAGTTGTGGACAAGAAGCAAGCATATCACTAGGCATCCATTATTGAGATGGAGGTAAGCTTTGTGGTCAAGTTGTTTCTATTTTGATTAGTCCTATATATAATTATATTTATGTTAATCCTAACCAGGTGGATAAGTGTGTCTTGAGAAAAGAAGTGCATGTAGAGTCTTGGTTTTTGTATTTGGCTACAGGTACTAAGAAGAGAGCTTATCACTAGATAAGAGCTTGGGTATTTGAGTTGAATGGTATGCCTATAGTAACACATCTGAATTTATTTCCATTGGGATCACATAGTATTCTTTTGGGTATGGATCGGTTGTATCTTCATAGGACCAAAGTATATTTTTATGACAAGGCCATTGAGTGCCTGGATGATAATGGGAAAAAGAGAATCTTGCAAAGAAAGAAGAAGCCTACATCAGTTAAAATAATTACAGCTATGCAGGCTAAGTGCAGTGGCAATACAGAAGGTGGAATATTTTTCATTTTCACCTCTTCTCCTAATATTGCACTTGTATCTACTATTGGAAAGCCAAAGGTAGCTTCCTGATCAGCTCCATCTTCTTGTCTTTTCGTATCCTCTTCTATCTTTCTATCATTTTCTCGTTTTTCCTCCTCCTCTCTTTGTCTTCTCCATTCTCTTTGTTGTCTTTCACATTCAAGTTGTTGTTCAAGAGTAAGAATAACAGATCCATGTCCCTCTTCTGCCATAGGTTTAGTTGTTTCAATGTTAATTTGAAATTCAGGTTGTTCAAAGATAGGTTGACTTACAGATTCAAAGATAGGTTGTTTTTCTTTAGCAGTTTCCTTTTGTTTTCCTGAAGTTGATAGCTATTTTCTTTTTACTTCCCAAGCTAAAAAAGTTTTCCTCTCAATCAAAGTTAATCTTTGTCCAGTTCTTTGTTTTTCTTCCAATTCCTCAATTGTTGGGTTACCAGTAACTGGTGTTGTTGGATTTGATGGTCTTACCTCTATTTGTGGGGGGTTTTTAATAAATCTACCTTGAGGATCTCTATATCTAGGCATAAAGAAACATAACTAAAAGGAATGTAACTAATTTTTATTTTTATTTTTGTTTTATGAATTTTTTTTAAAGTTTGTTTTCTTATCTTCCTATTGACTATGCCGATATTTGCCTCCCCGGCAACGACGCCAAAATGTTGAGCTAATTTATTCACACAAATATTCCTTATCAATCCAAGTTGGTAATACTTAAAGGCAAGTCCACTATATATGAATATCATATGTAATCAAACTTGAAAGATAAGTTTTCAAAAACTAAAGTGCATATTACAAATATAACAATTCCAATTCACTTTGTAAAGAGGGAAAGTTGAAATGGCTCTTAACTTAAGAGGTCCAATTCTTCCTCAATTATTACTTGATGAACAGAAATCAGAAACTGATAGCTTAAGATGGAAAAATCAGTAATGAAGGGAGGCTCCTAACTTAAGAGACCTTTGGTATGTCCCATCATAATTCATTCACCATAATGCTAAAAATACATAAGAAAATTGCTTGCATGTAATCAAGGAAAACTAGTTACAATTCACCAAATTAACAGAAGGAGTGATCAACTTGAACACTTTGTTTTTCCAACTTACTAAAGTGATGAATAAATTAAGATCTAATTAAATAGATCATCACACATTAACCATAAACCAATCTGAAACAAAGCATGTAAACAAGTTCTACAATAACCAGATTATGGAAAATTAAACTAGTTTAAACAAAGAAGTGTACTTAGCTTGGAATGGAGGCCCTCCACCCTTGCTTTGCACACTTGAAGATTGATATCAAAAGCTTAAACTTAGTCACACATCCACATTATTGAACATCAAAATAGTAGTAGAACAGGTTCTTCAAATTAGCTCTCCGATCCAAAATGTCTCAGCATGAAATTATACAAAAGTCAATACATAAGCCATCAAAGTCTTGGCTTTAAATAGAAGTCTTGTGAAAAAAAATTGATCTATAATCCTTCTAACAAAAATATCTACTCATATTCACCTATCTAAGTCGAATTCATCAATCCCATCCCAAGAAATATGGTCAATCCCATAAAATCTCAAAACTGCTCTATTTCTATGGAATTTCTGAGTGACTAGTCATGGTTGACCAACACTAAATGGACCTAATAAAGCTTGTTCTGTTCCAACCAAGTAGAGTTGGCTCAGTCCTAGTTCCCAAGCTATCCATCCATGCATCAAATTCATGCCCAAGTGTCCTGCAAACATGTCATCCATATAGCTATTACGGGAATTTCTGAATCTGTCAATATTTGCACTTGAAACCAAATTTTCATAAAAACTTTAGAATTTGAAAAATTAAAATTAAATACTTGAGTAGACATGAAATACATCAAAATGGGATGGATAAAGTGGAAAATGGATGGAAAATGGATGGATTAAGTAAGTTTCCTTTGGAAAAAATAAGACCAAAATCGAGGGCCAACATCTCCCCCTTGCTGATCGTTAAGCATGTCCTCATGCTTGCTTATTCCTCTTTGATATTTTGTTCCCTGTGGTAGATGAAATTCCTATAGATGCTTCCTGCTATGCTTACCTTATCAAACAGTCCATACCTGAATCATGTCCTTCTCTGTACAAATTGGCCTTAACTTTCTGCTTCTCATACTTAGCCTTCCACATGTTCCTCTCTTTTAGGCATTTGAATGCCTGTTTGGAGAGCAGGTCATTCTTTCTTTTCAATCTTCCTATTTCTTCATTTAATCTTTCATTTTATTTGACCAATCTAGCATTATTCTTTTTGCTTGCTTGGTTTTCTTCTTTCAAATGTTTTTCCAAGATTTTACTGATTTCTAGTTGGTCTGTTAACTCCCTGATTTTGCCCAAGTTTATTTCTTTTTCAAGTTCTTGTGTAGTTTTGATTAATGATGATGCTGCTGCATCATCATAATAAGAATATCTCTGTAATTCCTCCTATTCAATATCATCCTCTGCCTATTTTCCTGTGGAACATGTGTCTACTAGCTAAACTTCTTTTTTCTGCTATTTATTTCAGTTGGACTTTTATTCCTAAATCTCCTAGGAATAGACATGATGGACACTTCATTTTCTTGCATGGCTGTATTATTTTTATTTTTGGCTCTAGTCCTGGGATAGAAGGGTGAGCTCATAATTCCCCTGGTTTCTTGATCTATTTTGTTCTATCCCTCATTGATCTGTTCATTGAACTGGTTTTTACTCATGAACTCCCTCCAAATTATCCCTTGTGATCTTACTTGATATTCAACCAGGATTTTTATCAACCCTTGTTGATAAATTTGTGCTTCTTTGGGCTTGTGTTCATGTTTTACTGTCTTTATCATCTTCAGGAGGCTTCTAAAGAGAAAGTATGGTAGATTAATCTTATCTTCCCCTTTAATGTGCTGTAGGAGTCAGATGTGAAATAGATGGGAAACAATATATCCCCTCTCACATGTAAGAAACTTTTGTATAACTAGAACCAACTCGCCCCATGGTTCATTGAACCATTCCCTTGGTATAACTTTGGTTCTGTCAAAGGTTCCTTTTCTGTTCTTTTCAAGGAAGAAAATCCATGCTTTCTCCTTGAAATGCAAGCCTTTATGATACTTCTCTCCTATCATAGGGAGGTCTAGAGCTTGGGAAAGAAATTCTTGAGTCACAAGAATGATAACATTTCCTACTCTTGTTTGTTCTTGGCTGTAATTGTTTATGAACTCCCTTGTTACCTCCTCACCGTGGCCACTAAATCTCTACAAGAATCCTATCAGTCTTGCTTGGTATAGCTTCTCTATGGTCTCTTTTTTCCAGTTTTCTATTTGAAACTTCAGCTCTATCCTTGTTGACATTGTGTCTGAAAACCATTGAATGTATGCCTCTACTGTCATTAACTTCACCTTTTACAATGACAATCTACAAATACTATTTTGTAAAATGAAATTTTGAAGTCAGAGAAGCTTACTTGCCTTATGCAACAAACTTAATTAAATCTACTTGGGCCTCTATTTTTTTCTTTTTGCAATGACACAGTTTCTTTTTTAATCCCCTGTTGTATCCAAACATTCAAATATCCTGCTTTATATATCTCTGTAAAAACACTAGACTCCGTTTTGGAAAATAAATACATAAGAAAACAAAATAATCATGTCATAATTTTGTATTTGTTAATGTATTCTTAAGGCAAAAATCTTTAATTCATCACACAAGCCTAATCTTCAGCACTGTATGAAAGGAAAACAAAAATATTTTTCGACTCTGCCCTGGTTGTAACAGCTCTAAACAAATTCCTCTGTAATATACAACTCGTGTTATACAAAGAAAACAAGCGTTTCAACTCCTTATAATAGCACTAAAAGATAATATTCCTCTGTTTTTACAATATACAACCCTTGTTTTACAACAACACGCAATACAATCCCCTATAACAGCACTTAAAAATTCATCTGTTCTGGCAATATACAATCCTTGCTATGCAAAAATACACATTATAGTCCCTGTTTAAAAAAATATTCAATATAACCCTTTGTAACAATATTTAAAAATACTCCTCCGCAATACACAACCCCTGCTTTACAAAAACACGCAATACAGTTCAAAATCTCTATTTTTTCTATGCATTTTTCATGCAGGATGTGGTTAAAATTCCTTATTATTCACACAGCTGTAATCTACTGCTTGTTTTACATAAACTATGTGCTTCACTCAAATCATTAGTTCATGTGATTACACTTATGAACATATTTTTCCTTTAATGCATGGCCATTTGTTCTTCGCTCCATTAACTCACTGTCGGTTTATCTAATCCTTACATTTATCATTTTCTGGAATCATGGTGAGTTTTCAGCATTTACCTGGCTAGTGGCTAGACTCGTGGACTGTTTAATGGCACTCTTCATTACCCATATCTCCTAAAGCTTCGTTTCGTGCTGACTGGTGGCAAAAACAGGCACATAAACATTTAAATGACAAGCAGTTTTGGCAAAATTTCGGTGATTGTAATCCCGACTTCATCTTTGTAATCTTATGGAGGCAAATCAAATCTCGTTCTTACCTGAAATTTCCTGATATTCTGGGCAACTGACTTGCGCTATCTCTGTGAGGTTTCCTACTTATCTCTCCGTAGATTCACTTAGGTTTTTCCCTCTCTTTGTCTGTCAAAATGTGCAGCGCTTCACCACTATTCTCCTGAGCTCTTTAAGGGTGATGATGGCATACAGATGTGGTTTAAACAATCGACAGACTGGTTTTGAAATGCACAGCAGACTAGTTTTGAAGTTTTCGTGACTGTTTCTTATTTTCTACCGTGCTCTGGCTGAGTAAGCTGTAAGCACATCTTATTGGCCAATGTTTGCACGTAAGCATGGCGTGTTGGTCCTGTTGACCATCGCCTGACTGTTTCATTGGGATGCCCTGACTATTTGCATGATTTGAGTGCGATATTACCTATATGTGGGTCGTGGCTGTCCTTCCATGCAGTTTATGACCTTGCCAGCACATCATCTGTTGAAGTATTTGAATGCACCAGCCATACAAGTCTATAATGGTTTGCATGCATCATAACTCCGTTCCACGACTTCAATCTCATTACAATATGAACCATGTATTGTGATACCATTCAATGGTTTGCAAGCTCGTTTGAATTATATCCCCCCACCTAATATCATTTACTTCGCCATACCATGCAATTATATCATATTACACTGCCATATGATGCGATTATATGACCGCAAGCCTGCCTACCTTATATGACTCGTTTGCCACTTTCATGATGCAAAAAGATTATGTTTAATACAGCACATATGTTTAACACATTTCTTTGTTGTATGCAAATGTTTCATTGCCTTTTTCTCATATATTTCCTTATGAAATATTTCCTTTCTTATTTCCTTTGCGCATATATTTGAAATATTTCTCATATTGCGCATAATCTAAAGTTGTGTGTGCGCATATATTTCCTTTTTGAAATATTTCTCATAAAAATTTAAAATGACCACCTAGGTCATGTTTAAAATTATTTCCATGTCTAATGTTTGGATTATTTGTGCAGGTACCATCATGTTGCACTCTTTTGATCCCTTTTTGCTTTTAAGGAAAAATACTTAGGGGTATAGGCTTAAAGTCACGAATATGGAATGAATATAGGATGTGCAAGGTTATAGTTAAGGGTTATAGGATATGATACTTAGGATAATGGGTGGAGATAATGGAAAATATATACTTCAGGTACTAATCTCAAATTAACAAAGGCTAAAAATTTCTAATTTTTTTTTTTTGAATTTACAAGAGAAAAATGACTATACTTGTACTTCCCTGATAATATTGGATGATGTCTACTGTTCTTTACAAGCTGGATGAAATCGTTTGATCAAATGTCTTAGATAGATTGAAAGGTAGAATTTATTTCGGCTTCCTGTTTTTCATGCTTCATTGGTTCTGGTTCTTGAATTGCTGGTTATTGTTCAGGTCCCTTAGCAATGATTTCATGACTCAGGTCCCAATTGTCATGCACATGTTTATGCAATATGTACATGTTTCTGCTAATATGTTAGGTGCCTCTATTATTGTTGTTCAGGTCCCAACTTTCATGCACATGTTTATGCAATATGTACATGTTTTTGCTAATATTTCAGGCCCCTCTGCTATTGTTGTTCAGGTCCCAACTGTCATGCACAATACAAGTTCCATCATCAATTCAGCTGCATAACTAAAGTTCTCGTGCAACCTTCCCCCTTGCTTGATATTTGACTTGTCCTCAAGTCATGCTTATGTGGAGGATATCCTGCAAATCAAAGTTGTGATAAAGATAGAACAAGAAAGTGAATTCATACAGTCCAAAACATGTTGGTTTTCCTCTATGAATTCGTGTTTTCTTGGCACTAGTTTCCTGGTTTTCACTAGCAAACAATGTAATCTTTTATAGATTTTATTTTTTTTATTTTTTTTTAGTAGTAGACTACTCTTTATTCTTATGTATCACTGGAAGATAGTTGTGTCTGGTGTGCCATTATTTCCAGTTCTATTCCTTGTATCATTTGTTTCATGAAGTCTTCTTTGTCAATAGGCCTGTTGTAAACTTTGAGCCTATGTCCATTTACCAAAAATGATGTAGATTCCTGGTCAATCGTCTTGATTTGAATAGCTCCATTATCAAAGATTTCTTCTATCTCATATGGCCCTAACCAGTGTATTGTGAATTTGGCCTTGAAATCTTTGAATTTGGAGTCGAACAGTAGTGCCCAATCTCCTTTGTTGAATGTCTTGTTCTTGATGAATCTGTCATGCCACTTCATTCGTTGCTGCTATATCAATGTTGTATGTTCTATTGCCTGCTGGTGATGTTCATCTAGTTGATTTAATTCTATTATCTGCTGCTGCTATGCTTCATACAATTCCAGTCCTAGTTTCACTGCCAATTTGTATGTGTGTATCTGAAATTCTATGGGCAGTAAGACCTCTTTTCCATACACTAACTGGTATGGACTGAATCTAGTTGTGTTTTTCCATGTGATTTTGTATGCCCATAGTGCATCCCTTAGTTTTTCTGACCAGTCCTTTCTGTTCATCTGTACTGTTTTGGTCATTATGTTCTCTAGGACTTTATTTGTTGCTTCCACCTATCCGTTTGCCTGAGGATGATATGGTGTGGACTTCCTGTGCTTTATCTTATATTTTTCTGTGAGATCTCGTACATGCTTTGAAGTAAACTGTGCTCCTTGATCAGTTACAATCTGTCTTGGCACTCCATATCTTACAAATATTTCTTCAAGGAGGAAGGTGACCACTGTATTTTCTGTTGCTTTGGTGACTGCCTTTGCCTCCACCCATTTGGTGACATAATCCGTACATACTAAGATATACCTCTTGCCATTTGATGGTGGATTTATTGGTCCCACAAAATCTAGAGCCCATTGCTCAAATGGTTCTATTAGAACTTGTGGTTTGAGTGGCATCTCATCTGATACTATTGGTCTCCCTATTCTTTGGCAACTATCACACCGCTTGAAATATGCCTTGGTGTCTTTGAAGATTGCTGGCCAGTAGTAGCCTAATTGTAGCACCTTGTAGGTTGTTTGTTTGTCTGCAAAATGACCACCACATGGTTCATCGTGACATGCTTTCAAGATTTCTAATATCTCATCCTCTCTCACACATTTTCTTATTATTAAATCTGAACCAGTATAAAACAAATCGCCATTTACCCAACTATATCTAGAACTTTCTTTAATAATTTTTTGTTTTTGTTTCTTGGAGAATTGTGTTGGAAATTTCCCAGAAGATAGATAGTTTGCTATGTCTGCAAACCATGGTGTTTTTACTGCTATTGCAAAAAAAAATTCATCCGGAAAGTTGTCTGCAACTAGATTTGGATCGTTGGGTGAATGTATTCATGACAGAAAGTTAGCCACTTGATTTTATCTACCTAGGTCGATCTTGAATTGTGATGTTAAATTCTTGCATTAGCAATAACCATCTTGTTATTCTCCCATTGGTGATAGATTTATTGATCAAATATTTTATTGCTGAATGATCTGTATGAATAAATACTTGGTATCCTGTTATGTAATGCCTGAATTTATTTATTGCATGTACTACAACTAACATTTCTTTTTCTGTGACTGTATAGATCAATTATACAGGTGTTAAGTTCTTGCTTATGAAGTATATTGCATAATTGAACAAATTCTCTTTTTGCCCAAGTGATGCACCTATCGCAGTATCAGATGCATCAGTTGAAATATGAAATGGCAGAGACCAATTTGGTCCACGAAGAATGGGTGCAATTGATAATTTTTTATTTGAAATGCATTTTGACAGTGATTTGTCCATGGAAATTCAACATCTCTTGCTAATAACTTGAATAGAGGTTGGGCTATTTTACTAAAGTTTTCTATGAATCGTCTATAGTAGCCTGCATAACCCAGGAAACTCCTTACCTCTTTTTGTGTTGTAGGTGGCATTAAATTCACAATGACTTGTATTTTTGCTGGATCCACTTTAATTCCTGAAGCGGAAATATGGTGCCCCAAAACTATGCCTTCTGTCAACATCATATAGCATTTTTCGTTACTCAATGACAAATTTGTTTCTATGCATCGCTTCAACACTTTATTAAGATTTTTGAGGCAATCGTCATATGTGTTTCCATATACCGTGAAGTCATCCATATAAACTTCTATACAGTCATGGATTAGATCAGCAAATATTGCAAGCACTGCTCTTTGGAAAGTTGCAGGTGCATTGCATAACCCGAATGGCAAGACATTATATGCATAGGTTCCCCATGGGCAAGTGAATGTTGTTTTGTCTTGGCCTTCTGTTGCTATTCTAATCTGATTATACCCACTAAACCCATCCAGGAAGGAGAAAAATTTCTTTCCGCCTAATGAGTCTAGAACCTGGTCAATGAATGGTAGCGGAAAATGATCTTTTAATGTTGCTTTGTTTAATTCTCGATAATCTACACATACCCTCCACTTCTCATTTTTCTTTGGTACTATTACCAATGGAGAAACCCATTGACTATCTGAAATAGGATAGATGAACCCAACTTTAAGCAATTTTTGTACTTCTTCTTTCATTATTTTTTTCATAATGGGATTCATTCATCTTTGAGGTTGCCTTACTGGCTTGATCTGATCATCTGTATAGATGTGGTGGATACATGTATTGGGATGGATTCCTTGCATATCGGTATAATCCCTGGAAAAATCCTTTGAATATTTTTGTGATAATGCAATTACCTCTTGTTCTTGTGACGATTGCAAATGGTTTCCAATGTTCAAATGTTTTCCAGGATATATCTCAATTGTTTTTGTTGTTGCATTGGTAATTGTGTTTACAGGAAAAATGTTTGTAAAAGAGCTTCGCAAGGATTGAACTGTACAAGTTTCTTGAAAACATTGGTTCAAGAGATTACTTGTAGCTTCATATTGAATCTCTCTAAGCTGCTCTAAAATATTTGGTTCTGAGATGAAAAGATCCATTAAATCCTCATTCTCTTCTTCTTCTCTAAGGTGAAAGACTTGATTTATACTTAAAACTAATTTAGTTTGCTGCTATTCTTGAGTTTCAAGTATTGATTCTAAAGAGGATGATTGTGCAGGTGAATAAAGTGTAATGTGTTTCCATTCATCTCCATGTGAAATTATCATACTTCTAGATCTGCATCCTATAAAGGCATCAGCTGTGGCTAGCCATGGTCTGCCTAAGATTACAGGATGTCCTCCCAAATTTGTTTTTGGCTGCAAGATAAGGAAGTCAACAGGATACTCCCGTGAATCCAAAGAGACTATGATATCTTCTAGTATTCCTTCTAGGACAACTTTAGATCTGTCTGCTAATTCAAGAATTGTAGAAGTTGATCTAATATTGTTTAAATGTAGATTTTTCATTGTCTCCATAGTCATTACATTTATAGCTGCTCCCAAATCTATTAATGTATTTGGAACTGAAAAATTATTTATTGAAATAGTAACCATAGGGATACTAGGATCAATATATTTCTCTACCATTGTTTGTGTTGACATGAGGCTTGCTAATTTTCCAATGACTTGGATTGTAGTAGGATCCTTCTTCTTTTTACCATTTTTCTTAATGCATAATTCCTCTATTGTTTTAGCATATATTGGTATCTCTTTAATTGCCTTCAATAAAGTAATTTTTACATAATCATTTTTCAATTCATCCAAAATATCAAATTCAGGAAGGCTCATTTCTTTTTGTTTCTCTACTAACCTCTCAGGATAGGGTGGTGTTTGAGTTATAATAGTTTTTCCTTTCTGAATTTGTGTTTCAGATTGTGATGTTTCAGGTGGTTCTCCTTGCTCAATTGGTTCTTCTATGATTGGAAGAGAATCCTTTGTAAGCACCTTTCTAGACCTTAAATGGACATCATTTACAGGAAGAATAAAATATGTTGGAAAATATGCTGCTTCTTCTAGAGTGTATGCAGGTTTATCCATCTTATTGTTCGGATTTGCCACTGGTTGGGCTGGTAATTGAGTTGGTCTGGGCTGGTTCGAAGGTAGTTGTAGCTATTGTGGTTTTGTTAATAATGGTGGAGGATTTTGTTGCGAAAATGGCATGGATTGCGGATATGTAGAATTTTGTTGCAGAAATGGCATGGACTGCGGATATTATTGATATGGAAATGGTTGTTGATATTGTTGCTGGTATTGTTGTTGATATTGTTGAGGTGGTTGGTTTCCATAACCATATCCTCTCCATCCTTGTGCAGATTGGTTTGGATATTGTTGTGGAGGCCAAGATTGCCATTGCATTGGATTATTCCAAGAATTTTGAGGCGAATATGGATAGTTTTGTTGAGGGTATTTTTGCAGATTTTGTTAAGGCAACCTTGTTTTCCAAGGTCTTCGTGGTGCCACAAAATAGAAACCTTTTGCTCCTTGCACTTCTTCCATTGGATTCATTTGCAATTCCTTCAACCTTAGACAATTTTCTATTGAATGGTTTTTTGTACAAAGACCACATACTTGAACACTATCCAAGGGACATTCTCTTAATGGATGTTTCTTTCTACATCTAGAACAAAAGATTGCTAAAGCTTGTTCTTGTTCTTCTTTCTTCTTATTTGCTTTTAGAACATCTACCTGAGTTCCTAATGTACTTAGAAGGTCAGTTTTGAAGTTTTCTAATAAGCTTCCTATTTCTGCTCTTGTTACCCCTCCTGCTACTGATTTTGCTGCTTTTGAACTCCCATCTCTCTTTCCAGATTTTGATCTACCTCTAGAATATTTTTGACATAATTCAACAATTTCATCGAATGGCAAGTTTGAAATATCTACCTTGCCCATCACATTCAGAATGTCAAGATATTCATCTCTTACACCTTTGAGAAAGATTGTTCGAATGGTTTCCCGATTTAGAGAGTGTTGTCTAGATTTTTGTAGATTATATGCAAATCTTTCTAAGTATTCTTCTAAACTTTCTTCTTCTTGTTGTGTCATTTTGAAAACATATTCCTTTGAGTCCCTAGGCCTACAATAGGCTTGATAGTTTTTAAGGAAGACTGATCTCATATCATCCCAAGAAGCTATTGTTTTCTCTCCTAAACCCATGAACCATTTTAAAGTTGATGCTTTCAATGTAGCAGGAAAGAGACGAAGTTTGTGTGTGTCATCAGTGTATCCATATGTTCTACATAGGATATGAAATTCAAACATGAAAGAATCAGGATCTTCTGTTGACATTCCATAAAAATTTGGCAGTACAGAAGGTGGAATATTTTTCATTTTCACCTCTTCTCCTAATATTGCACTTGTATCTACTATTGGAAAGCCAAAGGTAGCTTCCTGATCACCTCCGTCTTCTTGTCTTTTCCTATCCTCTTCTATCTTTCTATCATTTTCTCGTTTTTCCTCCTCCTCTCTTTATCTTCTCCATTCTCTTTGTTGTCTTTCACATTCAAGTCATTGTTCAGGAGTAAGAATAGCATATCCATGTCCCTCTTCTGCCATAGGTTTAGTTGTTAAAATGTTAATTTGAAATTCAGGTTGTTCAAAGACAGGTTGACTTATAGATTCAAAGATAGGTTGTTTTTGTTTAGCAGTTTCCTTTTGTTTTCCTGAAGTTGATAGCTATTTTCTTTTTACTTCCCAAGCTAACAAAGTTTGCCTCTCAATCAAAGTTAATCTTTGTCCAGTTCTTTGTTTTTCTTCCAATTCCTCAATTGTTGGATTACCAGTAACTGGTGTTGTTGGCTTTGATGGTCCTACCTCTATTTGTGGGGGGTTTTTAATAAATCTACCTTGAGGATCTCTATATATAGGGATAAAGAAACATAACTAAAAGGAATGTAACTAATTTTTTTTATTTTTTTTTTTATGATTTTTTTTTAATTTTGTTTTCTTATCTTCCTATTGACTATGCCGATATTTGTGTTGGGTCCCCATAATACTAGTGATTACCCCATTACTATTGTAGTTGTACCCCTTATTAATATCGTTGTGCCCCTGTTGTGCCCCTATTGTGCCCATATTGTTACTATTGTGCCTCATAGAAGCCCACTATTGTTATTATTGTGCCCTTACATTATTATTTTTATGTAGGCTCTGATTATGTTATGACCCTTAGACTCCTATATATAGAAAGGAGGTCTTTTCATTTGTATCATCTAAGAATTGTTCATTTATGTAATGTAAAGGAGGTTGCCCCCTCGAAGAGGCTGAATTCTAATGCGTTGATCTATCTTTTCTATCTTTTCTTGAGCTGGTTTCACAACATTTGGTATCAGAGCTTTGGATTCTAGGGTTTCACTGCTCCAAATAGGCCATTGTGGCATTTTCTCTATAACTTTTTTTCGGCGATGTTTCAGAAGTTAAAAAAAAAAACCATTTGAGATGACATCGCGCTAAATCTCGGCTTTGAATTTCCAAGCATTTTGTGCTATAATTGTGGCGATATGATCTGAGGAAGTTGGTCTTTTTGCAGACTCCTGAATTACGTTCCAAACAGGTGACCTGGGGAAAATCATCATAACTTTTTCTCTGAGAATTGGATTGAAATTTTGTAAAATGGTATAGAAAGAGGACAGACTTTAGTTTCTTCTATATATATTTCAGAGCCATAGGTCGAAACAGTGACTCGTGGAACGTCGTACAAGTTTTCTCTACTGAATTAGTCTATAATCAGGTCACTGTGGGAGATTTGGCATAACTCTTCATTGGAGAATCCAATTGGGGTCAGACTGGTGGAATTGGAAAGAGGACACAGAGGGCTACTGCAGGTCACAATTTTAGAACTAGATGATCTGAAACTATAGAGATACATCAGAGGCAATATTGAGCTCCTACAAAGTGAAAAAAAGGTTTGTATGTTTTTTAAGTGTTTGCTTAAGCTTGGTTTGAAAATTTATTTTGAAGGAATTCAAAGGGCATAGTGAAGCATTATTATCAGTAATTAATGCCCCGAAGAAAGAAAATGGAAACACCTAGTAGGCGACCTGGAAGCTCTAGCATGACTCATGAAGAAGAGGAAGAAATGCAACATGATATATCCAAATTACGAGACCAAGTGCAACAAGTGTCACTTGCACAAAAAGGAACAAAATCTATGATGGATTGTTTAAAGAAAGGTCTAGAAGCTAAGATGAATGATGTGGAAGCTAAGATGGGTGATTTGAAGATAGATTTGAAAACAAACATGGAAGAATTGAAGATAAATATGAATAAGTTACTACAAGAAAGGGTCAATAAAGGTGAAAGGGTACTAAAGGAAACTCATGATGAGAACAAAAGAAATGTTAATCATGATCCCATAGACTCTAATGTTGGATCGAAAACTCACCATATTCCAAAAATCGATATGAGGAAGTTTGATGGCAAGGATCCTGCCACATGGATATTACAAATGGAGCAATTCTTCAATCTAATAATGTGCAAAACACACAAAAGGTACGTATGGAAACTTTATATTTGGAACCAAATCAGTTGTATGGTATCAATGGCTTTGCTCTCATAAACAATTTATCACTTGGGCAATTTTGACCGAAGAATTGATAGCACATTATGAGGATACAAAAAGAAACACTTTTTTAGCCAATTGATAAGCCTCAAACAAAAGGGTTCAATAATGGAGCACATTGAGGAGTTCCAAAAATTGAACATAAGGGTAAAAGATATTCCAGAGGAGCATAGGATTGATGTGTTCATAGGGTCTTTTAAGGATAATATCCAACATGATGTTCACCTTTGGGAACCTGATTCATTAGAGAAGGCATTCATGTTAGCAAGAAAAATG